>JBAMYA010000021.1:11898087-11915417 GCA_037176975.1 Arrhamphus sclerolepis | reverse complement strand
TCTTCTTAGAGTGCTTGGCAGCTGTACTGGAAAGTACTCCTTAAAGGGGACCTTGTTGCTCTGCTGTGGGACTTCACCATTCATGTGGGTAACAACTGTTACATGGAAGGACTGGTTTGCTCTGGGAGTTTGAGGATACTAGGTTTTCCAGTGAGAGTGGGACCCTGTTCATATCTTTTATGACCAGGATTTCTAGGCGTGGCCGAGGAGCAGGGGTATCCAGTTTGGTGACCTCGAGCTCACGTCTGTTTTTTGCAGATCACCCTGTTGCCTTCACCAAATGTTTATCTTCAGCTCTCGCTGGAGGAGTACACAACCAAGTGTGAAGTAGCATGAATGAGAATCAGAACCTCCAAATCTGAGACCAGGGTTCTTCATCTGAAAAAGGTGGAATGTTCTCTTCAAGACTGGAATGAGGTGCTGCCTCAAGTGGACTTTAAGCATCTTGGGGTGAGGATCAGTGCAGCATATAATGTATGAACAATTCTAGTCTGGTTTCTGCTTCCACCATAGTACAGAAACAACTCTAATTAAAATCATCAACAACCTCCTCATGGCAGCTGATTCTGGTTTACTCTCCATTCTCATCCTTGATCTGAGTGCAGCCTTTAATACAATTTCTCACTTCATCCTCCTAAATAAGCTATCCTCTGTCGGCATGACTTACACCCTCTTTGATTGGTTTCACTTTTACCTCTCAGGTCGCACTCAGTTCATCCAACTCAAGTCCTTCAGGTCCCACCCTTCACCCATTACATCAGGTGTGCTCCAGGGTCTCTTTATCTCCTACAGTACCTTCTTCCCCTTGGCAATATCTTTTGCAAATTCAATATTCATTTCCACTGCTTCGTGGATTACACCCAGTTCTACCTTTTGAGAAAAAAGCAAACTCCACACTCTCTCCCTCCTCTTTCACCACCTGCTTATCTGAAAAAAAAATACGGGTTCATCTCAAACTTCCCACAACTTAACAGTGATAAAAACAGAAATCCTTTTCATTAGAACCAAATCTACAGTATCCAAAGTTGACTGTGTTTCTCTCTCTATCAGCAACTCACTTGTTTCCCCCTCTGCTCAGGTCTGGGTTTCATCCTTGACAGCTCTTTATCATTTCATTCTCACATTAATATCACTCAGTCTGCATATTTCCATCTGCGCAACATAAATCGTCTCTGATTTATGATTATTGCAATTCTCTTCTTTTTGGTCTTCCTCACAAATCCCTCCATAAGGTTCAAATGGCCCACAACTCAGGTGCTCGTATCATCTACAGCTATTACACTGGCTCCCAGTCCAATTCCAAATAGAATTAAAAATCCTGTTGTTTACATCCAAGGCCATCCACAACCTCGCCCTTCTTTCTCTGTCAGATTTCCTTCATACTGCCACCTCCTACCGCTCCCTCAGGTCATCCTCCTCCATCCACCTCACTTTGCCCTCCTCCTGCCTCAGCACCATGGGGAGCAGAGCTTTCAGCTTCTCTGCTCCCACCTAACATCCACAACACAGACTCTCTCCCTCTGTTCAAATCCAGACTAAAAACTCACCTGTTCAAAATAGCCTACTCTCTATAATTAAATTGTCCTGTTTTATTGTACGTATAATTTTTATCTGCTGTTTTTCTTTGCACAGTGTCCTTGCGAGTTTTAAAGGCGCTTCTAAATGAAATGTATTATTATTCTTATCATCATCATTATTATTAGTATTAATATTATTATCATTAATGCAGACTTTGTACTGGTCTGCTGTGGTAAATGGGGAGTTTGGCCGAAAGGCAACTCTGTTTTTCTGGTCAATTTATACCTGAGCCTCACCTTCACAGAGTGGCTGTGCTCTCCCATAGTGTGAGAAGTTGAAGTAATTTGGGAGGAACTTAAGAGCAGAGTTGCTGCTCCTCCACATCAAGTGGAGCCAGCTGAAGTTGTTCAAGCATCTGTTTCCAATGCCTCCTGGCCTCCTCCCCATGCCCCGGGGCAGACCCAGGACACACTGGAGGACTATATCTCATGGCAAGCTTGCTAGAAGAGGTGGCTGTAGGTCTGGGCCTTTCTGCTTAGCTTCCATCCAGTGACCCAAGCTTGGATAAGCGGGAGTTAATGGCTGGATAAACTCACTTTCATAAGGAAAAACAAGAAAATTTCAAGCAAAGATTCATAGATATATGAAGGTGGTCACATCAAATCCATTTTCATTCAAAGAAAGTTCTAAAGTACTGGATGTTATCTATGTTCCACTCTAGATTTTTGTTGACCTTTAAGGTAGAGTTTGTTTGAATTGACTAAGGGATGCTGGAATTTCAGTCCAAAATAGCCTGTCAGTGTCCACAGCACTGGCTGCCATGGTGGCTGTGAGACAGAGAACAGCAAATGCCTGCTAATCACGGGGGACAGCAGGGGAGCCAGCTGTCTGCATGCCAGGATCCATTCCCTGTCTGACAGCAAGCAAAGCAGAACAGGGGACACATGCAGCCGGTCACTCTCCTCTCAGGGGGGGCACCTTGGATGAAGATTAGAGTGGGAAAATGAAGGTGACCGGGCAGGGCAAAACTGAGCAAATGCTGGGTAAGCGCCACATAAAAACTCTATTGCTCAGTCCCCACAGGGAGTTTTGACCCTTTAGAAGCTGCATTTCTATATTTAATACATAATATCTCAACAGTTGGGTATCATAAAGGTCAATACTGTAAAAGTGTTAAAACTTTGGCCAAGACTGAGCAAGAAAATAACAACAAATATGTCTCACCCTGATGTAAACACTTTTGATAATGAAGCAAATTCACAGACAGCAAATGCAGTCCAACGTGAGAATGATGCACTCTGACCTACACAACAATGTAGGATAAGTTTCTTCTGTTTACGGCAGAAAGAAATTTAGCTTCATAATCTGATATGTCATAACAGACGTTTCTGTCCATAGAAATAGCATAAAGGTTAGTAGACGTGCATTTAACCCTCATGATTGACATTAGGCCACCACTTTAGTGCAGTGTAGACATTACAACAAACCAGGAGCAGAAATGACATAAAGATATACAGGCAGGTTTAATGTATTTCCAAAAACGTTGGGACACTGTAAAATGTATATAAAAACAGAGCGCAATGATTTGCGAATCTCATAAACTCATATTTTACTGCCAATAGCATATAAAGAACATATTAGGTGCTCAACCAGACATTTCACCATACTGGCTATTTTGACTTTAATGGCAGCAACAAAATCTCAAAAAAGTTGGAACAGTGGCAACAAAACCCAGGAAAAGTAACTGGAGCATTTGACTGTCAGTTAGGTTAATTAGCAACAGGTCAGTTACATGACTGGGTATAAAAGAGGCAGTTTAGAGACAAACCATCTCCTGGATATAAAGATGAACAAATCTGCCACAAACTGCATCTAAAAATTATGGTATAATTTCAAAAAAGCATTCCTGAATGTAAAATTGGAAAGACAGTCTACAGCGCATAGAGTCACATAAAGAAAGACTCTAACCCTAGAGAATCAGGAGGTGTGTCTGTGTACCTGGGACAAGACCAAAGGTCAAAACTGGACGTGTTACATCTTCAGGCCATCAGGTGGCACTGCATTAAAAATCAAGCATGATTCTCTACTAGACATCACTACATGGGCACATTTCACACAGTTCAGCATGACATCGACTAAATGCAAGTTTAAGCTGTATTATGCAAAGAAAAAGCCATATTTGAACAAAGTCCATAAATGTCGGCATCTTCGTTGGACCAAAGCTCATCTAAAATAATCTGAGGAAAAATGGAAAACTTTTCTCAGGTCAGATAAAAGTCTTTTGGGAAACATGGACATGGTGTACAGCGGGACTAAAGAGGAGAGGGACCACCCAGATTGTTATCAACCGACAGTTGAGAAGTACATAGAGAATTTAAAGCAACATATACTCATATCCAGCGAGCGTCTCTTTCAGGGAAGGACTTGCACATTTCAGCAAAACAATGCTAAATCACATATAGCATCCATCACAACCAGGCTTCTAGCCATTGTTGGGCCCCACACCACGTGTGAAAGAGTGAAAAGCCTAACATCAAAAACACAGCCTGATGGCATTGGTTGAGATAAAGAAACCCTTAAAATAACTCAAATCCACAGCAGGCATTGTAGGTTTATTTTTTTACAACCAGGTGTAAACATGGTATCACTGGGCTCTCATTGGACATGAACCCCAAAAACCTGACACACAGCAGCTTCACCAAACAAATACCAGCAGCTTCCTCTGCCTCGCTCTCTCTGACCTTCTCCATCAAAATTGCAACAATTGTCCCAGGACAACTTCAGCCTGACCAGCGTGACCAGTCACCACCGTCTGTAAAAGTTACCAAGAACCAGTGACTGCAGTTCTTGCCTGGCTGCAGTGCACTGACTGTAACCTGCTGACGCACAGAGGAAGACAGCCATGCACAACGTGACAGTGTGGACAGTTCCTGACAACCTGAGCAGGACAGCTGACAGCCAGCGACGCTGCATCTTTCATCTAGCAGAGCGTGATCAACCAACATGTCTGCACTCATTCCTACTTTGTTGCTCTATAGCGTCACTCCTGGTTACAGGCTGACACGCATGGAACACCTGCCAGTTTGAGACTGATGTACCATTTAGTCGTTGCTTCCTGATTATCAGCTGGTGCCCCATTTTATTAATTTTTGCAAATAAATTTCTTATGTTATTAATAACTGTCTTCGGACAGTTAGGACACCTATAACCCCAACACTGTCTTCTGGACATCGTGTTTTAAAAAAACTGACGGCCTCATTTTTTCACTCACTGGCATTATGGTATATACGGCTGAATTGAATGCAGCATACAATAAGTAAATCGTTTATAGCGAAGTAGTTTTTGCTGGATTACAATTTCACTCGAGGGAGTCACATATTCCTCCTCTCTCGCCTGCAACAATGTTGTAACGTACACAGATGTCCAGTGTTGCTGTTAAGTTGCTAGTCGGTAAAGCTAAAAACATTAATGCACTTATTTGAGGATGCTTTGGATTTCAAAGTGTCAGATGAGCAGCAGAAAGATATAATTTGTAGAGAACAGCAGCATAAAGGGCAACACAAAGAGTTTGTCAGAGCCTGTGTGTTTTCATCAGTACTAAGTTTGAGGCAGAGTGCTAAAGCAGCTGCTGCCGACTGTATTGCAAAAGACGCATAAGCATGGTTGTGATATCTTCTACATCTGGCTTGCAGAATGGTGTTTCATATAGAAAAGGCCTTTATGAGTTTAAGTCCCTGTTTATTTGGCGTGTTGCATGTGCGCATTATACTCTGGGTGGTTTAAAAAAAATTGCTTGAATGATGAATCTGCCCAAATACCAGACTGCTTCTTAGGAAAATGTGTTTAAAATCCATGAAGCGGATTGATAAAGTATGATTAAACAATCCAGTGCTGAAGTACTCCCATATCCACAGTCACAGAAAGACCAACAAAATTACACGCTTGTAATTAATTATCACATATGGCTCCTGTTAGACACATCTATAATCCATTTCAGATACTTATATAATAGACAAGGCAGCAGCAGTAATTTATAAGTTGACTCTCCTAACATGCATAGTCTATATGTTATTGTATAACAGTGATTTCCTTCAGTGTTTCATTATAAAAGCTGTTGTGGTTGACATGAGCACTTACTGCTCTACCAACCTACATTTCCAAATGTTGGCTGTATTTATGAACATAAAGCAGCCAACTGAGAATGGGATCCATAAACACAAGTGGGTGAAACACCAAACAATGTCTGTGTCTCTGTCTAGTATTTAAAGTAATATTTTATGTTGTAAAAGACACAACAGTCATACTAAACACTGCAGGCTTGCCAGGCTGCTGTAATATCCCACAAGCCCTCCCTTGTGGGCACCCGAATTATGGACTATATTTCTTTGATATGGATTTTGCAGTTAATAATTGGACATTATAAATCATTGGAATAACTCTCTTTGGTATTGAATCTGATGAAGACTTTATTTTAGCATTAAAATTACTTACCAAATTTTTATATTTTCCAAAAATGAAGTGATAATATGTAATATTTTAACTCATTTCAAGCTTCATTTGATCATCAAAAGCAGGAAGGAATAGATTTTGTGTCCCTCCACTGACAAACTGTAGTGCATTCAAAAAATATAAATATATTGAAGATTTGATACCAGCAACATACTTGAAAAGTCAAAAGGGATAAAAATAAAAATTAAAAAGTGAAGATTATTAGATATAATTTATACTGCTCCAGAGGATTCCATGATGGGTTGGGGGTTCGCCACTTTGTGCCAAAGTCTTGATGGATGTGACCTTCAAGCTCATGGACTTGAAGAAATGATCAAGCCACTGTGATCAATACAGTCAAATAGGTTCAGGAGTACCTTAAAAAGCCACCGCCAACACACTGACCCTGCATCTAAAAATGTAACCAGAAACCGATGCTACCCAAGGTAGAAGCCGTGTATCAACTCTCCAGAGGAACATCTCCGAGTTCACTGAAGAAAGACTCTTTCTTAGAACAATGAAAAGACAGTCGGCACATTCTGCGGTCACATGAGTCCATGTTTCAGCTTTCTTTTGGAAAAAAATGATGTCAAGTTTGATTTGCTAAAACTTAATTTTTAAAAAAGTGATGTATCATAATTGCCAACATTTGACATTAACAATGAAAATAATTTACTTATACTTATAATAAAAGTTAAATAAATGTGAAATTTAGAGGTTAAAAAAAAGGTTCAAACTATAAGTTGTGGTCGCCTTTGAGGGGGATAAAAGTCACTATATTTTTATAAACAGGGTTTACAGATTTAAAAAGCAAGAGACGTCTTACATGCTGTTCTGCTGATAAACTTTCTTCAGCACCTTAATTATGTAAAAGGTGTCTTTGTCCCAAAGGATGATTTAAAAGCGTAAAGCAGGGAGGCACTCAGTTAAGTCATTGCGATTTAGAAAGCCTGGGGTTTATCGGTTCTTCATCATCCGAAAGTAAACAACCTTGTTTTGCAGGAAGAAAAAAAAAGTGTGTCAGTATACTTCATTAATTTGTATGATATCTGGATTTTAGACTTCAGGAGTCAAGTGCTGTAAAAGAAAATCACAGAGGAATTACAACAATACTGTACTGGGCGCCAACTCCTAAAATAACCAGAGTATATTTATTGGTTGACTAAAACAAAACTTTTCTTGGTTTTTGAATCAGTTGTTTTCAGCAGATAAGCCGACTATTTCAAGGTTAGAGCTTGGCCAGGACAAACGGGATCAATCTCATTACGGATTAATTAGACCTCTGCACTATGGCAAATTAGAAAAGATCAATCCAATATCAATATGTGACGAGAACTCTCTCTCAGGTGTTTCCAGAACATTTGACTTGTCTGTGTTTTCCTTTGTCTCCTTAGATCCATATGCACGAGGGTTCATGAAATATTTAACATGACTTATTGATCAGTAAAGCTAAAAGGAATGTGCACAGCGCACATAATATAATTTACACCCACAGGCCAAAGATCCTACTATCTGCAGATGTTTTGCTTGAATTGCTTTAAAGTTGGAACATAACACAACCTATAAATTGTTCCTTCACCAAGGTCCGATACGCAGCTCTGGTCGTGTGGCATTAACTGTACAAACGAGTTCCACTCACCTTGATCCCTGGCTTTCCCAACAAGATGCTGCTCAGGCTGGAAGCCTGTCAACCATGTCAGTTTAAATAACACAACATCTGCCTTCTATTGTCTGTGTTCTTTTCCAAAGAAAAAGCAAACATAAGTAAAAACAGACAGAAGTAGATTGGGCCAACTGGCTTTTGTCGGTGAAGACACAGAGCAGAAATGCAAAGCACATTGTGACTCTGTCCTCCTGTTAGTCAGAGAAAGGGTCATTACATTGATCTAATTATGATATTGTCTTGTTAAATTCAAGACTCTGCAGAGACAAAGTAACTACGCACACTAAATGATAAATATATAAATAAAGCTCAATTCACAGATTGTACTATAAAAATGTTTAAGGCTAGCAAGAATGGTATTCATGAGCGTTGAAGTTTTAGAATATTAGAAGAATGTGGGGCTTCAGTGGGAAGCTGGAGAGCTCACATCCTTATAAAAGTATTATTATCTTTATTACAATTATTATTAGGACTTACAGATATGTGCCACCATATTTTATCCATTACATATGATAGCACGCAAACAACTAAATATAGCAAACCACATTACACCACACAGAGCGTAACTATACTCTCCATAAGAACTGGACAAACCCTATGTGATGTCACCAACAGGTTTTCTGAATAATGCTTTTAAGCTTCTTTTAACCTTGACTGTGCAACGCCATGTTGCAAAAAGGTAGAATGAGCAAAGCTGAGAAGCCGAATGGAATACGCCCATCTTGTGTCAATCACAGCTAGCTATTTCTTCTTATGGCTGACTTAGCTCATGTTAACCTATTGTGCTCATTTATATTCCTTTACATTGACTGATTAAATCTGTCCAAACATTCTTATTTCCAGTTTCGCTACCAAAGCACCATCAGAAAACGAGTACTTGCAGAGCTCCACTGGGACCCAGTGGTTGGCCAGCCTGCAAACGCATCAGCGCCATTGAAGCCTATGATTAACAACAACCCTAGCACACACATGATTGGAAGGCTCCTGAAATGATCTCCCATGGCTCCTTGCTGCTTCAGCCAAGCCATGCAAACATGCCGCAGAGCAGCAAGTAGACGCCCGCAGCAGGGCCTGTCATGTCAAATTTCGTTTCAGTGGCGACATCAGAAATGACTGCTGCATGTATTAATATTCAGTTATCACAAACTGCCTGCTGATTAGCAACCCCCCCCCCAGGCCCACCCGCAGCCATTATCTTAATTTCCGGTGTAAAGCTGGCCATTTTAACATGGGAGTCAATAAAGATTTGCTCTGTTTTGGAGCCAGTCCCCAGTGGTCATCAAAGTGGGGGTGTTAACTGCATTAACTAAGTGTGTTAGCAGCTAGCATGAATTCATATCCCAAACTACTTACTTTGTAGTCAACTGTTCTCAACTGATGATTCTGTCAGTAACACACACAGCATCCAGATGATTTTTCATGGCTACTAACATATTTGGTGGTGTGATTTTGTGTCATCATCACTCAAAGAGGTCTTTGGCATGTTATCATGTTGACAGTAACTGAATAGTGTCATTCTGAAGGTTTGCAATTTGTGATATGATGTACACATACACAAAAAAGCCATGAATATCCAGATACCAAAGTTGAAAGCAAATCTAAAACACCTATTATTTAGATGTTTGAGTCAAAGATGGATATAGGCAGCATGTAAAGATGTGGCAATAGCTAAAAGAAACATATGCAAACACTGACAACCAAAATGTGCAAGAAATGTTAAAATCTTCAACCACAAAAAATGGCCACATTTCCAACCCAGTATTTTAATCTTGCGACAGACTTAACTTGGACGAGCTAATGAGCCATTTACTGCACAGTAAATAGCTCATGTTAAATGGGGATTACCAAAAAAATTAACAATATAATATCACGGCCATTCTATTGCATTGAAATTCCATTTATGGCTTTAATAATTAAATCTGTGCGTTTCAATACTTTTGGTCACAAATCAAAATTAATTGGTGACCAACTGGCATGAGAGCCCATTAAAATCACTTAATCTGTTCCCAAATATAATCTTTGACTCCCTGCAAGAGGTTTAAAATATTGTACATATAAAATTGCTGGAAAAGAATTCACTATAGTACACTCAAACATCACATCAGCAAGGACCTGAAACTGCCAGTATTAAGCTTGACCTGCCTTAACTGGCACGCGACTGGTCTGTGATATCGCATGTGCATAGCAACATGGAAATTTCTCATTGACTTAAGAAGACACAAGATTCTTGATTTCTTCTGTTATTTTAGTTATCTGGAGCACTTGAAATGTGCAGTGCATGTGCTTCCTGTATGGAATGATATTGACATATTTCAATTTCACAGATCAAAAACCCAAAAGTGAAACATTATCAGAAAAAACAATATCTTGTTCAATTCATTGTAAGGTAGAAAATTACAAGCATGTTCATTTTCATTAAACTGAGCCATCTTTCATGCTGTAATTTAAGTAATTTTGTCTATATTTCTGTATGTTAGAAAATAGACTACAGGTTTGCTTGCTGCTTTTGCACTAGTTCTGTTTGGGAACCAGAGAACCAATCATCTTGTAGCTCCTGCTACTCACAAGTCCAGGAAGTGGTTCTTATGGAGTCGTGGATTTAGCACATGCTCATTAATGATAAAACCCCGAATTCCCTTTTTAGAGACTTGTTTTTCTGTCAAAAGGAGCAATCAATGTGGTTCTCTACTGATTTAAGAGTCCCTTAAGGACTGAGCCCCCCAGCCTCACCACATATCCAAGTGCCCTTAGGTAAGACACTGAACTCCACACCGGAAAAGCCGAAACTGAAACCAGTAGGTCGGGCTTGAAAATCACAGTCAGCTATCTCCTGTTACTAAATAACAGACAGAAACTTTCCACCTGTAGATTGTTGATGGAAACTATCAGGTTGAAAATGATGGTTTGTGACCGAGGTTTTGATCACGTATTAACAGTCCCTCCATGGCTCCATCCAGTAAGCAGATGCAGAAAGTATGAAAGCAAACCGCTGTCATCTGCCCACAAAAATAACAGCAAAAGACTATCCAAAAGACTTGAAAGTGGATCTTCATTGGATCGCCACATTTCTACAGCAAAACATTTAAAAACACCACCAAAGATCCGTGACAGAGACAACTTCCCGACACAGAAGCGAGTCTAGAGTTGTTGCGTTCACATCTTTCCAGTTATCATAATGTGTGGGAGTTTGTGATTTGAATTTTAGAACAATTATACATTCAGGTATATTTGCATACATATGAAATAGAACCTCTTTCTTTTTCTTCTTTTGCTTGAAGGAGACTTAAGCAATTTGGAATTGGCGGACTTTCAGTTTTATAGTATTAGATTTCAACCCAAACACTGTCAGTATTGAATTTCATAAAGTAAACATATGCAATTGTTATCCTGTGTAGTGGAGTCTTGGCTCTCAGAGCTCAGTCAAACAATTCGTTTTAGTGGTTTTTCTTTCTTTCTTTGTGTGTATAAGTGGTATCTGTGGTATTCCAAAGAAAATACATCCTCTCCAAGCTTTCTACACACTTTCTGTTATACACAAAAACAACGCTACAGTTAGCTGGTTAGATCTTAGAAATTGCAGCAATAGCTGAATAAGTTTTGTCTTTAACAATATTCGACAAAGACTGAGTTAGTCGAACAAAATTAGAGCAAGATAATTCAGTTTGTTCATATTTTTAAGAGAGCTGCATCTTCTTGCTGTTGTTGGAAATTGCACTCTATCTTCTTAAATAATTTCTTTGAATTACATGCACTTTATGTCCACAGTTTTGAGACAGAAGTATATCAAATATTTTTCAATATTAGTTTTTTTTTAAATGTATTAACTCTCCTGTAGCTTCGCACTTGCTCCTGCATCACCCCTGACAATTGGGTGTGTCACGTTGCAAAGTGTTAAGTTACTGTCCACAATTCAAAACGTGGAAAACAATTCAAGTGTGAAGCAATTCGTTACACGTTACACCCTTGGTGTACTTCATTCAGAAGCTGTGGTATTGCACGCTGAAGTAATTAACAAAATTTATAATTCAAAAACAAACACTCTGACACTTCACCCTAACATCATATAACCATCTTGCATACGACTCTCCCTTTTGTCAACAGAAACAGATCTTTTTTCCACAGCAGAATCCAAGTTTCCCAGTAAGTTATGACAGAGACAAGACACAACTGATACAGTTTTCTTATCCTGAATTGACTCACGAATGCCAGAAAATTTAAAGCTGTATATATCCATCTATTGTCCATACCTACTTCGATCGCATTTAGGGTCAGAGGGGTCTCTTGGAGCCGTTACTGGACAGAAGGCAGCATACAGCATGCTACCAGTCCACAGGACCAGAGATGAACAACAATAGATGCTCAAATTCACTCCCAAGGTCAGTTTGAATCACTAATCAACCTAGTACGCATATTTATGGACTGTGGGAAGAAGCTTGACTACCACAGGTAAACCCCTAGAAGCACCAGGCATACATGGAAACTTACTTTTGCAACATTTGTTCAGGTGCTCCATCACAAAACCACACTGCGCTTGCCAGGTGTCTAAGGCAGTCTTTTTTTTTCTTTTATTTCAGCTCAAACATGTGCAATACAGCCTGTACTTGGGGCAAATCAAGGTTGTGGAGCTTTCACAGAACCAACGCACCACATCAGAGTTTATAGCCACACTGAGTCCACTTCTGCAGAGATGTGCTGGTACAGCAGTTGCTGTGTTCATACTGACCTACATAGTGCCAGAGTGAAAACACCAATAGTTAATTACTGTATGTGTGGACAGAGCACAACTGCAGCTTATCAACTTATTGTTCACTTATGTTTCATTTAGGGTGTCATATGACAGACTGAGCCAATAGTTTGAAGCGCTGGATAAAAATCCCCTTCTCTTTTGGTTTCAGTCAGTGATATTTCAAATCCAGTTGTGATGTCAACAATCAAAAATAAAACCAACCTGTTATGTGTCAAAAGAAGATGGTACAGGCAAGCTTCTCATTTTAAACTTTGATGCAACTAAGCAACAGTGTGATTGATTGTTCCTGCTCCTCGATGACATCATAGTATCCATCCTTAACATCACTCACAAATGGGTAATGCAAAACCCACTAGGTAGTGTCATAAAAGTGAAAAGGTGCTCTCCATCCTATACAAAGAAACTTGACAAAACTGGACAAACACTCTCTTGCTTGTGGTCTGTCTTAACCTGAGCCAATACATTGTAGCTCCTTCCAAGACTTCCTCTTGTATTGCAAAAAACACTTTGCCGAGATTTCAACCTCACACAAAAGAAGACATCCCATGTCTGGGACGTGTACCCAGAATGCATTTCATTGCTTTTCACAGCATCATTGAATGCAAGGCATGGAAATGAAAGATCTTGGGGACATGTACCATCAGGCATTCCCACCATCAAGCCTCAACAATTCTGGCATCAGAATGTAATGTAATAAGCTGGAGGTTTGTCTCGAAGGCAACAACAATGCTTTGTTTGTTTCAGTCCTTAAAATCTACATATTTTCCTCCCAAAAGAAAGTTTAAAAAAATAAAACGTAAAAATTTGGTTGGAAAGCACACTGATAAGTTTTTGCATGCTGCCCTTTGACTATAAATAAGTTACCTCTGCAAGTCTAATTTACAACTTGCAGGATAGTTCAGGATGTTCAATTTCAACTTATCATTGATATGAAATAAATGTCACTTATTAACAGTTTAAATGCACATCTGCATGCTCTGTGGAGTAAAGTTGCACATGTCAGATGTGCTAAAAACTCCTGTCCAGGGTGCTTCTCCAGGCCCCAGCTGCCATGTCAGTGCTGGAGAGCCGATAGACTTGTCAACACTGCTGTCAACAGCTTCTTGATTCCAATGTCGCAGAGGAGTTTGCAGCCTCATCCCAAAGCACACATTGAGGCAGAAATGTTCCCAGCCCGCGGAGGACGGACCCAGTTCACCCAGTGAACTGCGCAGGACATGGTGGAAGAGTCCCCCGAGCGCTGCTCGGGATACTACCAATTTCCAGCTAAAGAAAGGGGGGAAAAAAGGTCAATTCAACCAACGGAAATGAAAGTTTCTGCACTTCTTTTCAGAGACCCTGCTCCAGTAAGTTTGAGTAAAGTTGAGAGAGGAAGCAGAGGAGCTCTGAATAGATCTAACGGTGACTATCCGCACCCCCACCGCCTCCCACCCGCGCTCGAGCGCGTCCACGCCGTCACAACATTAGATTCTCTGTGCTTTTCAAAACTTACCAACAGTTCTTGAGCCTGACCCCGAACCAAGCAGAAGGTACCAGATCCACATCATACGGTCGCCTTTTCCCCACCCCCCCCGGCCTACCCTTGTTGTCCTGCCCCGCCACGGGGCCAAAACCATAGGGGCTAAAAAGACACTCACACACACTAAAAAAAAAAAAACTTCTCCGTTGCAGCAACTCTTGGTATAAAGTTTGAGTTTGTTTAATATTCCAGTGTAGACGGGAGCGTGTTCGGCTCGGAGGAGTCGCGTTTGGAATAGTCCAGTTTGGAGAGGAGGGGGGTTTACGCGTTCAGGCTGTAGGGTCTTCGGGGAAGCGAGCAGGCGGACTGTGTTGGTGCTGAGAGGGAGGCGGAGCCGGAGGGAGTGAGCCGGGGAGCGGAGCTCGGCCAGCCCGGGACAGCGGTTCTCAAGCTACGGACGAGGGGCCACAAACGGTCCCCTTCGAGAGAAATGAAGACATAAAAGTAGCGCGTTTAATTTCGACACTACTAGTGCCAACGAAATAAGTTAATAGTATCACCGTTATCTGACTCCTGATGCAGCCTGAGGGCTTCTGCTGAGAACTTCAACTGAAAGAAAAAATACACAAGACTTAACAAAACCAAGCAGACCAACATATTTTGCTGGAGGTGCTTTTTAATTTTTCTTTCGGCAGCAAAATGAATTTTTATGTAAAAATATCAGCTTTAGTTATAATTGAAGGAATGTTTGATTTGTTTATTCAGCTTTTGCTGTAACACGTCCTTAGTACTGCTAGTTAAAACACTTAAAGTAACTTTAGACTCCTTTCCAGGTTTTCTCTTGTGTATATTGCTTTAAAGGCACCTTAAGGAACATTCACATGTACACTTTGTGTCTGTCCTCTGCATCTGTCTCCATAGACTTTGAATGGGGTGATGTCTTCCGTTGTTCAAAGGGTTTGCGTGCTACTGGCAGTCTGCTTCCACCCAAAGTTGAAAAATTTTCAACTTTCAACACATGTATTAGCAAATCAGGTTTCTGTTAAGCAGGAAGTCCTAGCCAATGAAATCGTACAGTGGGAGTGTCTCTGTCATTTCTGTCAATGATGCTTTAGCCAGGCTAAATGTGTTGACAAAACAGTTTGGCAATTTTGAAATTATCAGCATGCTCAAATCTAAAATTGAATTTCAACAAATCCTTTCCTGCAGCCACAACGTGTTCTGTTTGTCCCGATGATGAAATGTCACCACATCCTTCAGCCAGCCACACACAAACTGTAAGCCTCAAACTTAATTTATGCTTCTCTGTATAACTGATGTCTACCTAGTTGTCATGGTAACCTACATGCATAGAATGACAAACAAACCAAAATGGTGAGTTGCTAATTGCTTATTGTTACACTTGGTTATATGGAGCCACAGCGCAAATTTTCAAAAGATGATGCTTGAGGGAGTAGTTCCAGACAGGTTAACTGTTAGCTGACAGACAATTAAGGCTAGCCAACGGAGGAATCTCACTCATTCCTTTGTTACCTTGGGAGTTTTTGTCATTGTTTGTGTTGTATTGGCAATCACACAAAAGTTTAGGCTATTTGACATCAAATGGAATATCTGGTCTTCCAGGGTTTGTTCAATCCAGAGGAAAGAATAATTGCAGTTCCCCAACCGACCAATAGGGCTGACTCCAAAAGCAAGTCACACTCATTGACCCATCGTGTTAAATTGTCCAACTTTGCAGAAAAAATAAAAAGATTTATAGCCTGGTTCAGTTTTGTTCTTCATAGCAAGATTTGACTTCCACAACTGTATGAGTGGTGACTATTTATTAAATAATTTATTTTTACAGGTAATATATAAAATCTCATATTTATGTATAATTAAGGGTGTGGGTTGTTGTTTTGTTTTGTTCTTTGTTTTTTATAGATGGCTAAGCCAATGGCTGGTTGTCATCACTTTATCCACTTTGCACTTCTGAGTTGTGAATAAAGACCTAACAAAGCACACCCATTTTTATTTTAAAAATAATATGGCTTTTTGTCCTTTTGACTGTACTAAGAGATCAAAGTGACCTGTTAAGGGTTGGATCTGAAGGGTTTTTATGAGAAGCAAAGTAACCTGAAGCAGCTAATCTTCACCTACCAGTTGTAGGCTGCTATCCAAGGTTAACCAAAGGACACCAGCCGGGCTATCTCTAGTTTATTGGCTTTTACCCTGGGAGCAACATTTAGGAAATTAGGATGTTTGGACAGATTTGATCACAATGAATGTAAAGTAATATTTATTAGCATCAAAGAAGTGTCAAAAGCACTCTTGTGGAAAACAGCATCACATGAGGTTTGTCCAGGTCTTCTTATACAGACTGAAATCCTATTTGAGCAACCAGATTGTTCAGACTGAAATACATCTGTGTAAATCCAACTGGAAACCATTTGAAACCACTTCTGCATGTGGTTTGAACATGATCTGTAAAAACAGTTTGTTTATTTATTTGTAGTTTTCATGCATTCAGACTTTCAAGAAAAGATCTATACAGATACAAAACTGATATCCAAAGTGTGAATGACATCAGTGAAACTAGCTGACATCACTACAGTGTACATAATGGCAGTGGACAGACTAATTCATACAAATTCAAAACAGTAACCACAGAAGAGAAAAAAGAGGGAGCAAACAGGAGACTGAATAACTAAAACTTGGACAGTCGCTATTATGAAAGAAATGTACTGTAATCTCCCTAGAAGTTCCTTATAGGGGGACATACTGAGCTAAAACTTGATAAGGTTCCCTTGTGCTGCTTTACTTTGTTTTCTGATTTATCTGCAATAATACACTTATGAACTAACATCTTACTCTTGACTGGAGACTCAAAAATGGGTTCATGTATGTTGTAGGAGAGCCTCGTTATAGAATGCACAAGAAATGGGTTTTGTAAAGTCTAGTGGAACCTTGACTGGCTCTGTCTTACATAAGAGAGAGTGGAATTTAAAGTCATGGTCTCAGGGCAGCAAGGTCTTTGGGTGTTCAACTAATGAGAAGACACTCAAAGACGCATTACTGAGTTAACTCTAAATGTCCTGCTTGTGGCAGAATCCTCTCATTTTATTGTTGAACTGAACATGTTATTTCTGAAATCCATACGTTTTTCAGAGGGAAGAAAATACTTGAACCTACATGAAACCATAGGGGCAACAGATGGCACAACTCAAAACTATTTGGAACCATCCAATAACAGATGGGGTTAGCCTTCATGAAAATTAAATGTGGAAACTGTGAGTAGAAAATCAAAGCATGAAATAATTTGCTGTTTTGGCGCAGAAGCTGAGAAAACCTCATTGATAGAGATTTCTTCCCCCTGTTGTATTTCTGATGTTGCTGTCCAAGCATGGCTCTGTTCCACAGAGAGAGGGATTTAACATACATTGCATTGTGCAGATACTGTGGCATATGTGTATATA
>JBAMYA010000021.1:11871822-11891288 GCA_037176975.1 Arrhamphus sclerolepis | reverse complement strand
GATGACAAGCTGATGGTGATCCATTCATTCGACTCAGGTGTGTTGTGGGAGGGAAACATGTAAGACATGCAGGACAGCGGCCCTCGAGGCCTGGAGTTGCCTACCCCTGATCTAAACACTGCAGCACAGGTCCCTGCAGGACAACCTGCCCGCTCAGGTTAATCTGAACCACTCAGAAGCACCTGTTCTGAGTGGTTCACAGTGAGGTCCTCATCACCAGCAGCACAGGTTTTGTAGCCTCAAGGGACAGGAGGACACCGTTCTGGACCTTCAGCAGAGCAGAATCAGTGCTGTGCCTGGTTGTAAATCCTGACTGAAATTTGTCCATTACTGGTACACCCCACGACTGTAGAGTCATTTGAGTATTTCTGCAGATGACAGGACTCTGACTGCTGCTGGAAGTCTGAGGTGTTCAGAGAGAAGAGGAGTGGTGGGAGTACAGTCCCCTGTGGTGTTCCTTCTGCTGACCATGAAGATGGTCCAATTAACCTGCCCATGGGTGTAGATGTGGTTTCAGTTTGGGTTAGTGTGGGCAAGACAAACCCACGTTTATCACTAGTTAGCCAGTTCCTGATTCAGGACCAGATCCAGATTCAGGTCCAAATCCAGATTCAGATCCAGATCCAGATTCAGATCCAGATCCACATCCACATCCAGATGCAAATTCAGATCCAGATCCATATTCAGATCTAGATCCAGATTCAGATCCACATCAAGATCCAGATTCAGATCCATACCCACATTCAGATCAAGATCTACAACCAGATCCATATTCAGATCCAGATCGAGTTCCAGTTCCAGATCCAGACCCAGATCCAGATCCAGTTCCGGTACCAGATCCAGATCTAGATCCAGATTCAGATTGAGATTCAGATCTAGATCCAGATTGAGATCCAGGTCCAGATCCACATATTGTCTTTTGTTCATTGTTTCTTTTCTTTTCTATTTCTCATTGTTCTTTGTTTTACAACTACTTTTCATTGAATTTTTTGCTCCGATCACGTTGTGTTTTGGTTATTGTCATGTTGTTAAATGATTCCATTACTCGTCTTTCTGCATTTGTTACAGTGTATTTTTATCTTCATTTTATATCAGAAATGTAGTTGACATGGTACCATAGTTGTGCTTGGTTGGAACAAAGCAGGTATAATAAGATGGAAGGTGGGAGGGGTCATTTTTCTCTTTCAGGAAGTGCTGGTGGCCGACTGGACCAGAAGATGATGTGCCGGCAGCGGAGTGGACCGAGTAGCAGGGACCAGACTGTCCAATGGGAGCCAAGTCTAAACCATGGCTCCTCCCCATTTAGTGACACACATTTCTGTATAAAGGTGGGAAGGTGGCTCAGTGGTAGGCGGTTCAGCCATGAACCTGAAGGTTGGTGGTTCGAGCCCCCCCCCGGGTACACCGAAGTGTCCTTGGGCAAGACACTGAATCCCTGATTGCTCCCGGTTGTCAGGCCAGCGCCGTTGTATGGCAGCTCTGCCGACAACCAGTGTGTAAATGTGTGTGTGAATGGGTGAATGCTTACAGTGTAAAGCGGTTTGGCGCTGTAGAAATACAGTTGTAAAGTGCTATATAAGTGCAAGCCATTTACCATTCCAGGACTTCTTGCTCTTCTTTACGCTGAAGATACTGTAGTTCTTAATGACATTGGCTGTATGTTTGGGCTTGCTGTCCTGCTGTAGAATAAATTTGGTGCCAGTCATACACCACCTGTATTTCTCAGCATTGAGGACACGATTAATCCTGTCCAAATCTCCAACTCCATTTGCGGAAATGTAGCCCTAAATTTGCACCCCAGTTCCTATGTTTTCGAGCACAGTTAAGTCGCATGGTCTTGTCTCAATATCAGAGGTGGGGCTTTTATGTATGTATGCATACATATGTGATACATAGACTAATTTACTTTCTAATCCGTTTCACATTACTTAGTTATTTACTTTTTGAATATCAGCAATGTAGAACAGACTTATTAATAAATCTGGAAGAACAAAAGCATGGTTACCATAGTAACAAAACAACAATCCCTGCAGGATCCAAATGTAATACTGTATATGCTGTGCTGAAAGTGATCACTCATTTGTTTTATGATTCAGTCTGGGGGGAAAAAAAACAATCACCATGTAAGTGCACTGACAATGAACACTGAAGATGAAGGTTGAATTATTGAATTTCTGTCAGTCACTCAGCAAACCCAATGTTTATTCAGCATCCAGTACTTTGAATTTGGTTATATTTTGAAGTATCAACATTCAGTACTTTTGCCTGATTCAGCATGATATGATTTGATCTGAGATGTAGTCATGAAAAGAATCACTTAATGGACATTTAATGTGAAACTCTGAAGATCACCTGCTTCGGAGCAATTTATATCATGATACTTAGATGCTAGATGCTAGATAGAGTCACCTTTATGTCACAGGAATTCCTGGCTTTAGACTTAGGCCATGTGAATATCCAACTGTTTTGATACAGGTAAATAGCAAAATGTACGTGGCCAGGACTGCACAGTTTTAGGGTGTTTATTATTGTTGCCTCATTGCTGGTTCAACAGCAGAAGCATGGGGACTTTCTGTTCTCTGTCTTTGTGGGTTTATTCTCTGCTACTCAAGCTTCCTTCTAAAAAAAAAAAACACGTTAGGTTAATTGGTGTTTCTAAATCTGTCTGTGGGAGTGAGTGTGACTGTGCATGATTGTCTCATTTGTCTCAGGATGGACCTGTGATGGACTGGTGATGTGTTCAGAGTGTGGCACTCAGCCACCCCATTGTGAAAAGGATGAAGTGCATATAGAAGAGATTAATGAATGGATGTCATGGTCAGATAAAAGAACAGCTCTCATGTTACTGTTTGATTGTCACTTGCTACGTGTGTCACTTTTCCTCTCTGCTTAAAGTTGGGATGACTAAATGCTTTTTCAGATATGAAATATGTTACATTACTGACGCCATACATTTGTTCAGCATTGTAAAACAACAGCATTTAGTCATCCAGCCATTTGTCACATTAACATAAATTTTTAGACATGCTGCAGTGCATGTTTGATAGTTCCCATTTGTGTGAGACTGGACAACCAGCGCGAAAAACAATCAGGTACTACCGCTAATTTCTGGTCCAGAAATTAACCAGTCGGCAGATTACCTCTGCGTCTGTCCATTAAAACGACTGCAGCTTTTACGTATGTGCTTTGCTGTAAATGATAAACACAGTAAATCTTATTTAGAGTAACTTGGTAACATTGCATTTGAAAAATGTTACAGAAAAGCACCGCGATACTAATTCAAATGTGACAACAGCACAGTTGCCACAGTTGCCATCAGATTAATATAAAGCATTGCAGGTCTGAAGGGGATTTATTGAACATTACACCATCGACACAGTGACACACTCGTAAAAACACTGAACCGTAGTAGTCGGGGACAGTACAGATCTTTCCATTGAAGTTTCTGTAAGGACACTAACGGCATTAAATCTGCTCTAACCCCTCCTGTCACACACTCTTCTTCATGATGACATTAGAAATTTATGAACCCAGTTCTACTCTTTCACTTCAAGCATTGGGAATAAAGTAATAAGAATAAGAATCAAAATATTAAGAGACCATTAAAGGAGACCTAACATTTCTTCAGAAGGAAAAAAAACAACAAAACAGTCTAGACTGTTTCACTGTCAGCTTAAACAGTATTGTTGTCAAGGGCGTGGAAGGGATAACAATGTCTGTGAGAGCTGAGATTTCCTGGCTTTGGGTTTTGCTCATGAAGCTGAGTTCATAAACCCTGAAATAGAAAACCATGAAATCTTAGACGCTTCATTAGGTTATATTTATACGCACCTTTGTCTTGATTTTGGAATCCCTGCAGTCTTCTGTATATTTCACTGTGCCATCTCACCTTTACTGAGGTACAGGATGTCTAATCCTGAGAAAACGCCAGTTGTTAGATTTTATCAGGAGCTTTGTCTTGGTTTTCGTATCCCTGCATTGTTCTGTATCTTACATGGTGTTTTGCACCATGCCATTTCACCTTTGCACGTCCAATCTTGTTCAAAGAGCCAGCTGTAGCTCCCCCTCTTTGTTTCTCTCTCAACCCTGTCAGGTGTCATCTCCTGGACAACTGCCTGCCTTTTATACCTGTCTTCATCACTCTGTGTCTCAGCGCCGTCATCTCTAACTTAAATCTTGTCCGTCGACCTATCTGTTTTGGTGATTGACTGTCATGACATTTTCTCACAGTTAGCTTTAATCATGTCAGTGTAACAGTGTACTATTATGGAATGAGGGAAGCTGTAGTATTTGCGCTGTACCACACCAACTACGACGGCACAAAGTGCAATTTACATAGAAATGGCCATATTATTGAGCTCTGGCAAAGCCATTCGGGGCTGTAATTCAAAGTGAATATTGTGAGTAGCCACATGCAGGTCTCCGACAGGGTACAGCCTCCAGCCAACACTAACATCCAGAGTGCAAGTGGTCAGCTTGCAGGAAGGAATGTGCTGTTTCAGCAGTTTGTAGGTATTTTGTCATCAAGTATCACGCGTCCCCTTGCCCTTCTGTGTATCGATTCACATCGCACTTCAGGCGAGGAGAGGATAAAATCCTCAGTACGCTTATAGCACACAAAGTGTAAGAAGAAAAAGACACCACTACTGACAACATGTATTTTCATGCAAGATAAAGTTTTTTCGAAATCCATGTTTAGAAAATAATAGGACCTTTTCAAATGTAAAAGATGAGTTTGTGAAGTGGCACAGCATCTGCATACAAAAAGCAGCACCCCTCCATACTGAGATGACAGTCAAAGCCATTTTTGCAGCTTCTTAAGGCTATTCAAACCCTCTGCCTGATTCCAGGGTTTATTGACAACCACCTACAACTCAACCCCAGCCTCACTCATAACATTTGCATAGAAGTAGCTTAATTACTACTACAATCTAAGCCTGGTGCAGATGGCAGGGGAAAGACGTATTCAGTGGCAAATGATAGATTATCTCCCTATGCTTATGATCAGTTATTCTTTCCAGCAAAATACTGGGAAAAAAGAAGAAAAAAAGAGTAATTTCCATAAGCATACTGATTCACATTTACATAGAGATGACTCCAAATGCAAAACAGCATGCACTTGAAACAGGTCCCCTGGTTGTACTGAGGCATCAGCAAGAATCAGCCAGAAGAATGATCAAATCTATCAGACACGTCAATCAAGTGCTGTGTGACATTTTAGTGAAAATAAGGACAAGGATGGCAAACATTTAGATTTAGGCCCCGTATAAGGGTTCTCATGTCAGTTTTGAGTAAACTAAATATTTCAAACTGAACTTTGGGTGTAAGTTTATGCTAGTGTGTAAACTAGTATCCTTTATCCTTAATTACAGAAGTGATAAAATCCTTCATTTAAATGTGCTCAGAGTCCTCTTTACTGACCATCATGACCATCATTTCAATCACTGCATACCATAAATGGAATTTAAACAACTAAAAAAAATGGTTTACTACATTCTGGAAAATGACTGTGGCACTGGTCTGTTTGGAAAAAAAAATGCAAATGTTAAACATAAAGTCAAATGATTAAGGGGTAATGATTTTCTGTAGGCTGCAGTCTGACATTTTGTAGACCTGCTTTGAGGGACAGAGCATGACAAATAGAATGGAATTAAGTGATTACATTAATCAGGGTTTATTTTTATGTGTCCTATGACTAGCACGAGGCAAATCGTATTAAGGAAAATAGAGGGAATCCAAAGTGAAGTTAAATAGTACATGTTTCTGCCACAGTTTAATGGATTATGTGCAGATCACTGTTTTTGTTTGTCTAAACTGTGTGCCATCATTGCTTTAAACCTAGTAATATCACACAAGCAAATAATGAGGAACACAATAATTCCACTGCGTTATCTGATACTTTTGGCTTCATAAAAGACTTCACTTGCAGTTGAACTAACAGATTAGCTTATCTTCTACAAGTGTGAAAGCAGTGTGAGAGCTGCCATCATCCAGAGAGATCTGTTTAGAAGGTCACAAAGCTTGTAATTTGCTGTGATGAAGGTTGCTTAAACCAATTCCACAATCGCAGATGTCAGTAAATTGGCTGAAGAGACTATGTTTAGGGAAATATCTTGCATACACTTGAGCCATCTCCCTGACATGTAATCTTTAGCATAGTCCCTGCTTATTTGTTCTCAATTACAATTAGGCAACAAAATGATTAACATGCAACTTGATTAATCCTTTGTGTTCCATCATCTCTCTAACAGTGTCTAAAGTCAGAAGAGCACCTACTCCTGATGCTACATTTACAGCTGCTGATAACCCAAGGCGACGTATAACTACAAGAGGGATACCCTCTGTATGAAAGTAACCATTTTTTTAAAAAACTAAACCAAAGAAAATCTTCATTTTTACATTTGCACTTAAATTTATATGAAAAATGTGCATTCTCCCATTCTAAGATGGGGTACAGCATCTTCTCATTATCTTTTCCAGCCTCAAAAATTCCTTACCTTCTCTATTATCTTGACTAAGCATGTAAAAAGGTTCTTTCCTTATACTTACAACAGCATTTTGGACAAAGAGAGGCTTTGTGCCACCTCTGCATGCACACCACAGCCTGAATGTCCAACCTCCACACTGTCGAACCCCCTCGAGTCATTCATTCAGCCCCCCCATGGCTTGTATGCATTCAGCTGTGACTAAGTGACTCTCACCATGTTTCATAATGAAATCATTCAGTCATGCGCAGGAAGTTCCATGCACTGTGCAGCCACAAAAGAATGCCAGTTATGTCTGTCAACTTGCACACTGCAGTGTTTATCACCTGATGTCTGGCAAAAACACCCACAACATTTGAAATGAGTCAATTAATTAGTGTTTTGACCCCAAATGCCTTTCTTTTGGGCTCTGGCTTCATACCACATCTTTTTTAACAAATGCAAGGAAATTGGCCAGCAGTCTGTTAATTCATGGGTAGATGGGCAGGGAAAAAAGCTTGACCAGTTCTGTGCAAACATCAGAAACGTTTCTGTACTATTACCTCCAAAATGCAATGATGATCATGTTGAAAACTAGCTGGGCAAGAACAAAACAAAACAGTCTCATATTGGAGTCAAAGCTAAATTCAGGTGGTGTATAAAGTTAACAACACATACCTGGATGCTGTATAAAGTTCACAAGGCCTACAAACAGAAGATAAGAATCTGTTATTGTAAAATGGCAACATCTTCCTCTTACGTCTTGTCCTGGTGGTTCTATGAAATAGTCAGCTCTGAAGCTTTAGCATTGTTGTCATTAGTGTACAGCTACAGTTTGCTTACCCATCACTTTCTATAGCGATTCAGCAAACAAGCTTCAGTAGAATGTGTTCATTATAGAGCTGTAGATGCAGTGGAATACAGGTTTGATAGCTAACCGTTACTGGTTTATAAGATGAGCCTATCTAATCAGTTTCCTGTGCTGATTGGAAAAGGACTATTAGACAGTCTCCAAAATGTTTCACAATTGCTGATAACATGGTGCATTCATGAACAAGATTCTCATGATGAACTACTAATAATCCGGGCTTTAACTACTTTTTCACCGTTTTGAAAAAAATAAGATTAAATTTAAAAAAAAGAGTTAACAATAGTTTATGTACACAGCTGGTACTCTTTTCATTAGCCTGCCCGAGTGGTTTCTGTGCGTGCTGATGTGTCCATGGAGATGATCCTCCCGCAGCTCCTCTGGAATGTTTGCAATGCGCACAAAGAAGATCAGCTCAAATACCTGGGGTCTGTGCTCAGGCCTGCCTCGGGCCCCAAGCTGCACGACTATCTGCGACTCGATTCATTCCATGTTATGAAAATAAGCACATCTGGAGGAAACAGCAAAACTTAAACGTGCAGAAAGGAAAGACACTATAACCTACTGACAGTAGTGCCATGAGGTAAGCCAAGCATGAATCCACAATACAAAGTTGTGGACATAAAGATTTTGTTGCCGTTGGGTGGAAAAGGCTGACGAAGGCCAGGCAGGAAGAATGAATGAAGAACATATGTGAACAATTACAGGGGGGTTCAACATCCTCTTTGATTTCAACCCCATTAGTGTTATTGCTGCTGGCACGGTCCTCAGTTAAAAGGACTTTCTTGTTCAGAGAAATTCAACAAAATAGCTAATGAGGAAAATTAGACTTTAATTTTGTATTTAAGTCTTAAATGAAGTTGACAGTATTAGTAATAAGCACATATGCACAACAGAAAGGGTGAAACGTTGATGATATGCAGATAAGGGGAGTGAAACAAAACATGAAAATGTAAGGTTGCGAGTCTGGTTCAGACATGCAGACCTCATTTTGGTTTTTCTTTTTTTTTTTTTTTTTTTTAAATCCCTGGAGTCTGCAGCTTGTCAGAAATCTCTCTGCACTGCATGAACAGACATGCTTTAAGAACCTTGTCCAGGTGCAAGTGGAGCCTGTGCAAGCCCTCCTTGGGCACGAAAGTATAACTACACTTACCTTATTAACATGACCTGCTTTCACCTATATTACAGTCAGTGCACATATTGATCCCCAACACCCGATTACAGCTGAGGCTGGAGAAAACTGCTACTTACTTCTGCTTACACATCTGTTGTGGTGAAGAAGAAAACACTGATAGAGTTGCTGTTAGTCACGAAACAAACTGCAAGTACAATCAAGCCCCTATTCTTTTACACATTCCTTGGAAGAGCAGAAACTATTAGAGCTGTATCTTTTGGTCTTATGAAAAAAATACGAAAAAAAAAAAAGGTGTAGGATAGCAAAGGGCTGGAAAGAATTAAGCCTTCAAAAGGTTTGAGGATTTTCCCACTGATGTGCTCGTAATTTTAGAAAGAGAAATCAAACACTAAAACTGGGCCTGCGGTGGATTGAATGAGGAAAGGATGCTTGCAGGGTCAAATTAAAAGCTGATGTGGTGATCTGAAAGTATGAACTGTAAATTAAAAAGATTCTTACGCCCATAGGCATGGTACAGGATTTTTTTTCGCCCTCCTTAGAGACCATACAACTTTGAAAGACATGCAACATAGCTGTTATTAATTGTGAGGTTTGCATGTTATCAGTATCACTACTTTTTTTTTTTACATTCTAGCTTTAACAGATTCAACCAAAAAGCCACTTTGCTTTCACCTTAGACTCGTCATTTATAAAGTGTTGTAATATTCCGCAATGTGAAAGAAGGAATTCTGAACATTGTTGGGGAATAGAGCAGCCCATTTCAAATCATGTCAAGAAAACGTCAGTTGTCTCCCTGAGTGCATCATTCGGCATAAGATTATAAAGGAGGATTAGAGGGATTTGTGTTGTGGCATGCCTGTTGCTGACAGTGAGGCTTTTGGAGAACTGTGTGCTTGCACATGATATTTCTACAGCACAATGTGAGTACTGTATGAGCAAATACAGAGACTGTGGAGGTTTCAGACTCCCCCAGCCCCCACACAAGCTAAGGAAATATTATAGTTGATAACCTTTGGTGAGGAATTTGAGTACAGACTGCACATTAAGCTCAAAGACTAACACACAAGTTAAATTACAGTGTATTTATCAAAAAAAGGGTAAGGTTTTGGAATGTTACAATACAAATAAAATCAGTTTTAGCAACAAAACTGGTTGTCAGACAATAGTAATAATACACTTAACAAAAGCACAATAGATATGACACAGCTGTTGACTTTAAGGCTAAATATGCAAACAAATTTACAAGAGTGCAAGTGCTTGGCGTTACATGTGCAAATTATCATCTATAAGAACTGATGGATGTCAACAGAAATGTGGTACTCAAGAAGAGTCAACTTAGGTTAAGGCTTAGGAAGATATCATTGGGATAAACACAAAAAAGAACCTAAACACGCATCTTTTTCACAAACAAGCCTTCAGCCTACTCTTTACATTTGTTCATATTGAGTTTAGCGTTAGAAGGGTGGAACAAGACAAGCTGGTCATCATTTGTCCTCTCACTGAGGCCACAAATATTAAGCCAGAAGCTTATAAACATGTGTCAATTTGACTTATTTATAAAGGAGGCAACACTTTATTCACAGGAGGTAGTTCAGCTGGATATTCAAGACAGTTTTTTGTGTGTAAATCGCATCAGTTTTGCGCAGGTGTGACAATCGCGTTTGACAAGCTCAATGTTGCGTCCATCAGTCTTGGACACTGAATGGTCACAGCTGGTTGTACTTTTCTTTGCAATGCACAATGTGTTTGTACAGTCTGTCTATTCTGTCCTGGAGAACACCCGCGTGCTCATCTGAGAGAAATCCTAATTCCTGAGACAAAGGCTCGCTGTCTCTGTAGAGCTCCAGCAGCCTTCGCCTGGAGTCTCTGCGCCTGTGCAGTTCCGCCAGGCGCTGCGTCGTCCTTTTTCTGAACACGCACACTGAGCTCAGGACCGAATTGTGATATTTCTCCCACATGTTCAACACCCGAAAGCCGTGCACGAGCCCGGCCTCGTTGTCTATGAATACCAGGTCACCGCCAGGTGTCTTGAGGAGATTGTTCGTGTCCCTCTCCATGACGCGAGAGTCCCACTGCAGACTGAACAGATTGCTGACGAGTCTGTCGAAGTTTGCAGTCAGGTAGTCGAACATGATCAGGTCGCTCCACTGCATCAGCTCCAGGAGCTCCGGTGTGCTTTTGTTCCGGAGCTCGTGGAGCTCGGGATGCAGGCCTCCGCTCTCCTGCCTGAGAGGAGCAGGTGTTACCACCCCGCTCAGGTTAGAGATCCACTCCGTGAGAGAAACCACAGTTCCGTCGCTCCACTGCAAACCCTCTGTCCGCGTCCTCACCGCCGCCCATTGTTCACTGTAACTGTTAAGATGAGACAGTGCAAGAGGGGGCAGGTTTGTGATGCCCAGCAGGCTGGCGAGATAATATGTCAAAGTTTCTCCCTGCACCTGGTCCGCGTTTATCCCATAACGCACGCACGCTTTAGTCCCATCTGCAAAAGTGGCGAGCTGATTGGATAGCCTGCCGCATCCGCGCTCCAGCTTCACCACCCGGGATGTCCTCGCTTTCGTTCTCCAAGCCTGAGCATATTCCTCTGTGAAGCCCACCGGGAGAAGATCCTCCAGCCATTCACTCCAAAATATCCCATTCTGCACCGGGGAGCCTAATTTGACCGGACCCTCCCTCCTCAGTGACCCCTTGTTATCCCCATTCACATGGTAATACGGACTTCCCGTAGAGACATGTTGACTGGAGAGGTTGTGAGCCTCAGGTCGACTCCCCAAGTGGGGTCTTTGTGCCACTGGAACAGCAAGTAGTGCTCGAAAAGTTTTGGCGGAGAGGTCCTCGGGGAGACCTCGGTGAAAAGACCCGGAGATCCACCTTCTTTGTCGCCCAACGCGGTCCTCAAGCGCGCTCCAGACGTAGAAAACGCTGGCGAGGGCGCACATTAAGAGCACGGCGAAGAAGTTCGCTGAGACCGTCCTCATGGTGAAGATCACCGTTCCCCCTTCAGCCCAGCGGATTTTTTATGTTTTTGATGTGATGTAGAGGGAAGCGACTACCTTCAATCCAGAGTTGAGCTGGTGCAGCTCTGAGCTGTGCGCCCCATGCACCGCACACCCCCGACGCACCACGGCGCACAGGCGGACCGTTTCAGACTACAGCAAAAAGATGGTCTCTTACTCTTGAATCTCATCTCCCGTGGTCTCCAGATACCTGGTCGCGGCCATAAGGAGCAGATATCATCTATTATTCTCCGTTATAAGCCCACTGGCATCGTGGGGGCTTTCTGTCTGTACGCCCCTCTGCCTCTCATCTTCCCTCCCTTCTGCCGGGCGCTGACTGAGCTTGATTTGTGGAGATGAGGACTAGCCGAGAGACACTAGGCGGCGGAACACGTGACTCCAGTCCCTAGGCGGTGGGCGGATCGTGGGAAGGAGGGTTCAGAGAGGAGCGGAGCAAGTGCACCGCACCGCGTTTTAAGCCTGTCGGTGTGTGTGTGCGTTTGTGTGTCTGTGTGTGTGTGTGTAAAACGACAGGAGAGAGAGGATACATGCAGTCATTATGATAATTAATACCTTGAGCACAGACAGCCTCCTTTGGGATTAATCTCACCGTTTTAAGCAAATCATACTCCGCATTTGTGTACAAGACAGATATCTGTCAAAGAAGATAAGCACAGGGATGAAACAAAAGGAGATCCTGCTGTAATTAACGTCACTGAAATCTATTTAAGTATCCTCCAGTTTTAAAAACTGCAGATTGTCCACTGTTCGCAGTGTGCAGTGTTGAAACACTTCAGTTTGTTGTTTTTGTCTTTGTACCCTTACACATGAAATTTGAACTGTGGCCAACTTTCAGAAGGTATCCACATCTATTATGGTTGAATCAAGTGGACACAAACCACATAGGCCATGCCTGTTTCTCTCTGGACAGTACAGACAGATAAAACATTTTCATTTATTTTTTTCATCTACGTTTAAGTCCATAATCTCCTATATGGGGATCAATAAAGGTCTATCCTATCCTATCCCATCCCACCCCACCCTATCCTATCCCATCATATCCCATTTTATTCTACTGAAATAATATTAACAGGAATAGCCATTTGCTTTTGATTCAAAGATTTTATGTATCACAGTATATAGCTATGTCTAGAAGCTGTTGACACATGCAGAGCATTGTTTGTTTCTGAATTCTTTTCTGTTTTTTTCTTCAGTGAATAAAGACACGGTATAATATGTCACATACTGTTCATCCGAGGTTATATTGACCTGCATTTTAAGATCTATCAAGGACTCATCGTGGAACATGAAAAATTTGATAAAGAATGGGTACTAACTTTGGAAAAATGACTGTCCTTTCAGCCACATTTCATTATCTTGATAGAAATTTACTAAAGTAATGGTAATAGCTCACAACCATGAGGTATATTGAAGATCACAGATATCATCATAGGAGATGACAAAGATTTGATCATTCTACGCTTCTCACTGGCTGCACAAAAAAAAAAAAATCAAGCATTGCTTGTTTCATTTGACTAAAGTTTTCACAGAGAGAGGGAGAAAGGGAGAGAAATAAGTAACATGGATGCAAATTTGCTTATACACATTTCCTACACTCAATTATTTCTCACTAACATCCCCCCACAGGCTTTGCAATTCCGCTCATGTTTTCACACTGTATTTTGAACCTTGGTTTCCTAATCAAATTAACTGGGTCATTTTTAAAACAACATGCCAGGATGCTAAATTGCCTGAGCCAAAAAGACAGATGCAGACAAGAATGCTCAATTAGTACCAATAAACCACAGGTCCACTAATGTATCTGATCGCCTTAAGCTCAAAAAGTCTAATCTCCATGCAGCTATTTGTGTTATTACACAGCTTCAGGGGAATGATTTCAAATTGAATAGAAAACAGCTATTATTATATATTCAGCACTTTATATAACATGTAGAAACAAAGGGTTAAGTATTTCTAATGTAATCCTTTTGTTTATGGAGCTTTCTAGGCTTTGACAAGTTAGATTTTATTTTATTTTATCTGCCATCTACAGAATGTTTTGTTCCATTTAAGTCTGTGTGTAATTCTGCATTGCAGATTGACAGCAGTTCCTGCGCAGAGGGAACTCAAAATCTCTTGGTTGTGTGTGCTAAAATCTCCAGAAATGGTTTTTGTCGTGGTGCATGGCTGAGCATGTTTTTCTAATGTGCAGATAAAAAGAGTTCGTCACTCTGGAGGTGGAGATGTTCAGTCTGCTGTTTAAAACAAATTAGCCCTTGCTGGTTTCACTTTGTGTTGGTCTCCCGTGAATGCAGAATGCTACTTCCTTTCAGCTCCACCCGAAAATAAATGGAAGACTTCAGAATTCTGAAGTCTAGACATGGATATTGAAGATGGCTTAAGTGCATTGCTGGAATTCTGTCTGATGTGTGTTGCTTTTTCAGAGGGTGGAGTAACTGTATTGACTGTCTCGGGCTCTGGTAGCATGGCCAGGGGTGTCTCTTTCCACCAGCACAAGTGCAGGCACGCTCACATATCAAACCTATCCGTTTCATGACCTGAGTTATCAGCTGGACAACCAGTCTCTGAGCCCCCTTCAGCCCTGCTACACCTCCTTCTGCTGCATTCCTCCTGCAGAAGCCCTGGTGGGCCTCATTCCGTAGGGAAAGCTTCTCTCCACCAGTCATGGCTGCCCATGGTCATACACCACAGGGAAACAAGAGACCGTCTGCCAATCTGTCTGCAGTGACACAGTACACCCATCACGAACTGTCTGACAACACCACAGCTGTGATATAATCTTGTCTTCTCTGTGTGGATCCTGTCTGCCAGCGCAGATGGACACAGGGAGGGGCTGCAGACATAAAGGCATGGAGACAGAGGAGGAGAAAGTGCAGTGGGCTTGTGCCACCTAAGGTTAGTTCATGCCGAGTAATAACTCAAGGGTCCTTTGACACTTTGCGGCACTCCGTTTCCTGGACTGGATAATGAATGTGTGAGGCTTCCATTAGTGTTGAAAGCTACGATCATTTGAGAGGGTCTGACAATTACTCATGCTCTGGGTTGAGTGGAGAGCTTCATGGGGATGAATCTTTATTTCCTGGTTTATGTTTGTTGTAAAAATCACTATATGTGAAAGTGTGTTCCTTGAGCATGTCTGTACTCGTGTTTATTAAAGAAAAAAAAAACAGAGTATTGAAAAATAAGAGAGATGGGGCAGTTTAATTCAGTATTCTTACAGTATCTACTGTATATTTTGGAAGATAGGACGAGTCTTGTGGGAACAGAGTTGCAATTTTGTGGCACCTATCTCAACTGTGCTTTGGAATAGTCCATGAATTACACAAACAATATTTTATAGTCATCACACTCCTTTGTTGGTGTTAGTTAGCGGGCAGATGGTGCTGGTGTGAAATGCGAGAGGTCATGCACTCAGTTCTAGTGTTCCCAGGGTGATGTGGATTTTTAGGAGTGGCTTTTCTGGTGTAATCATGACAGAAACACAGGAAGTGTGCAGAAATAAGCCGCCTGTGCAAAATCAAGGCAAGGCTGTTGCTACAAAAAGAGAGCCACTGCACTGCTGAGATGAGAGCATGGCAGACAGCCACTGAACAGCTGCCTTTTTTTTTCTTCCCACCATTCACTGCAGTTTCACTTTTTTGCCTTTGCCAGTTTCCTGGTACACAGACCCAAGGTTTTTATAAGGAGCGCCAGTTGCGGTTTAATAAATGAGTTTTTGCCGAATTTTTCTCTTACCCTTGGAGAAAAATCTGAGGGCTTGTCTTTTTTTTTGATGTGCTGTGCTCCTCATCTCCATCTGGTTTCAATGCAGCAGAGGAGGGGGAAAAGGTGGAGGGTGGAACCATGAGAGATGTGGCCCACTGAAATTCCATGTTACACTAGGAAAGAGTGAAATCAGAAGGGGGTGAAGGAGATGTACTGTGGAGCCACTTGAGTAAACAATCTGTGCTCAATCCCCTGCACTGGACTGCTGACCTGCCACACCGAAACTGCTAAATAAGTCAGGAATTGAATTATTTTTCATTCCTTTCTGCTAACTGGTTTATTGAGTGAAGTGCTCTCTGTGCTGTGTGGTGACATTCCCATTTAAACTGGCTGAAGACAGAGCTTCAGAACATCTGATTATTCTTTGGAAAGTCACAGCTCTCAAAGCCTTAGTGTATTTCTCGTTTTATTTATTTATTTTTTGCTCGATGAACTCCATGCAGCATGGTTTGATGCTTACCACTATTGCCCTTACACTGAGAATATTCTGTGTTCCAAAATATTCTGTGTTTCCCAAAGAGGGCTGGAAGTGGCTCCAGCAGGTCCCCGTGACTCTGAAATAGGAGTAAGCGGGTGTAGATAATGGATGGATGAAATGCAGCATGTGATATGGATTTGGCTCAGCTCCTGCAGGGGTCATATGTGCAGTTAAGATTAGAGATGGAGGTTAAATGTCCACCTAACATTTCGTAGAAAAATTTAGCAGTTTCGAGTTTAATGGGTGAACAGTGTGAAGCGCTCAGTCTCATATCACATCGGTATGAGACTTCTGTGGGTAATGTGCAAGCAAAGAGCCCTGCGGTTTACATGGATCTTCTTTCCCAACTCCTCCCCACTCTCTCTTTTCTCTTTTTGGGGACGTTTGGGTTTGCTTGAGCAGGCGTCCCATCTGTAGGGGCTTGAAGGTCTTTGTTTGAATCCTGGCTCGTGGCCCTTGCTGCATGTCCTGTTCCATTCTTGTCCCTCCTCCTTGTTTCTAAACCTGTTGATTAAAGGGCACTAATGCATCCCCCCCAAATATATATGTATACATATATATGTATTTATAATGTATATGGGCCCTTAAAAAGAGGAGGGAATTCTGAAATACTTTGAACAGATGTATGATGAACATATCAACACAGTTTATTCTAGCTGAGGTGGATTAGTTGGTGGGTTTGATGGAAAGAATAAAGACATTAAAGACAGTGGAGAAAGCCACATTTGAAACGACTAAATTAGCAGTCTAAAGTCACAGGCCTGAACAGTGTCATTTAAATATTTCTCTGCCATATGGCACAAACTGTAAATACATGGTAGCTGACAAGAAACTTCCGCTCCAGAGGTCTTGCAGTGCATTCATTCATATTATTTTTACTTCAAAATACTCCTTACATTTATCAGCATAGCAGTAATTGAAGAGGGAAATGCAATATGCTGAGTATTTCTGAGTTTGACAGCTCTGTCAGCATTAGCCACAAGTTGTCATGGAGCTGTTGAAAGTAAAATGCAGTAATATTTAGCCGCAGCATAGACACGTGTTGTAAATTCATGCCTTTGGTGCCATTTTGTCAATTTTCTGATATTTAAACCCTAGAATGTATCTTTCCCCTATTGCAGTCCTTTTTTATGGTTCTTCAGCAGGAGTAATAGTCGTGCTGGGGCAGTAAGGGAGGAAAAAGGTCGAAGTATACTGCACACAAAACAGACCTCTTGGCATCCTGACCTTTTTCTACCCATGAGGCTGGGAGTGTTGACAGGACTCCGTGTGGGGGAGGGGCAAGCAAGCAAACAAGTCACATGAAAAAGACCTCCAAGGAAACACTGCAAGACCAGCAGAAAAAAGAAAAAGAAAAAAAAGGAGGGCTTCATCCAACGCTGCCACACTAATTTAGCTACATATTAACATTTAATACAGACTAGTTGAGTTAGCTTCCGTGACCCTGCATAGGAAATTGCGGGTATAGATAATGGATGGATAGTTGAGTTAGCTGAATCCCAGTTAGAGAGAAAATTAGTGAGAGATGAGTCAGAGGATCACTGTGCTTAGCATAACTTTTGGTTAGAGAACTAATCTCTTTATTTTAGTTCATCAACATCTGTCTTTTGTCTGACTTGTTCATAAATATAATCAGTTTGTATTTCTGTAATTAAGTACAACAATAATTAAGTACAGCAGAGTTCAGTTTGAGCACTAATCAAACTGTATGCCAATGAAATCCAAATTGTTATGATTGTATTCAAATAATGCCAATTGATATAAAGCAGCCAAGCTAAGGAAACCAACAGATTGTATGAAATCTTCACATTGATTCCATCCCCCGTCCTGAGCGTGATAATAAAACAGAGTCAATATGGAAGTTTGAATTCTCCATCACTTCACACTGCATATTTCTGATCATTAAATATTAGCTTTATGTCACTAGAAAGAGGCCATTAAATCAAAGCTTGATTCAATTACGATATGGCCTTTATAGAGTAAGCATTTGGAACAGGTATTCACGTTGAGTGTTTTGTATTTGCCTATCCCTCACCGGTGCCTGAAATTACCAGTAAAGCAGATCGGCATTCAGTACTGATGGATTTGTGTCCCATGGGACAGGTTTGTATTAGTGTTCACTGTCAGCACTTAAATTATGCTATTTAAGCAAGAATGATCACTGCTATTTAGAACAAAGCAGGACCAATTGAATAATTTAACGTACTTGGTAGCCATGACAGTGGCTCAATGCTGATGAAAGATGCCGAGAATTGATCAAACAGCCAGACCTCACTCAGCCATGCTGATATAAATTATAGAATAAGATCAAAGTGATTTTGGTGCCCTGCTCCAATCAAACATCTCCAACTTCTGCTCCTCTCCCACTGAGATTCTGTCTGCATTCGTCTTGATTCTACCTTTTAGATTGTAATGACAAATCAATATGTTCCACAATGCGTGGAAGTGAGAAGGATAAGAGGTGCAGCAAAGGACATGTTGTAGTAAAGGATTTATATCCTCTTCTTATCTTTGATTTCTGCAGGTTTTTGTAACTTAGACATATAAGTTCAAAGAGAAAAACAAACGGCATCAAGCCAGCATATCATTCAAGGGCCTTTTCACATTCATGTTATTCATTTGAAAGGTTTTTTTTTTTAAGGCTCCGACTCCCTCTAGTGGTAAAGTTTACCAGAACACAGCAAACAACAAAACATCTAAATCCTGACAAACAACAAATTGCCAACATGGAATGAATGATTTTAAACTCAAAAGTCAGCACAACATGTTACTATCACATATTGTTAAGAACATTGGATTTTTGTGCACTATGCATGTCTTGCGTCATCTTCTTGATCCAAATTAGATCGTACCTAATTTAATCATGCAACTGCTTCCATGTGAAGTTTAATTTTTGGGTTTCATTTGAATTTTCAAGATGACTTCATGATAAGATGATTTATTAAGGTTTTTTTTTCCACTTAGATATGCAAGTTCTAATTCCACTCTAAAAACATCCATGTCCAATCCTTTGATTTATTATGCTGGAATCGGAGGGATTTAGCCTTATATTTACCTGGTGTTATGCACTCTGACATGCTGTGGTTATGTGTAGAAGAAGCTGAGACATAGGTTCAGCTAGAGCATCTCCTTTCTAAGAGACATTCACACTTTCACAGATTTCTGGCAGATTTTTCCGTTACTTGAGCTCATGATGGTATTTCTGGTGAAAGTCAAAAATATCTGGGAATATCGTGTTTTCTTCCAAGATTAAATAAGTTATTTTCTCTTTGACTTTTCACAAATATAGTCCAGGCCATCCCATCTAATGGATTTTGCGCTGGAGGGTTTGAAATGAAAGGCACAGATCCGAGGATCAAAGAGACCTTGATGTTAACTAATGAAGTGGTAATATTGCATCAAAAATTACAAGTGCAGCGTTATCAATATTGCTAGAAGGACTGTGTGTTGATTTTCTCGGAACTACAGTATTAAATGCATTTCCACTTTCCTCATTTAAAATTTTTATAAGCCTTATTTTCACCAGCTGTCCCTGATTATCACATTGAGTCTTTATTACAGCACAATGTGCTCATATCTATAAGGACATAGTGTGCATGTGCATTTGTCCAGTTTATGCATGTGCATATTTTTCCACCTATACCAACCCACCCACACACCTCTTCACTTCCTGCCCTAGTTCATTTATAAACCTTATACTCCGTAAACGTGCAGAGATGTCGAGCTGCAGTGTTTACCA
>JBAMYA010000021.1:11852179-11871722 GCA_037176975.1 Arrhamphus sclerolepis | reverse complement strand
CATTTAAAATGCTGTCATGGATCACAAAATTCATAATTTGGACGGCATCACAGTCGCAATTCAGTAAATTTTTTAGGTTAAAGATAGATATGGGGGGGGGGGGGATTCATGAGAAAAGACAGCTGGAGCAATGGACTCCCTCCATCTAATTTGTCTTGCTTTTTTGTTTCATGCAGTTTCTACTCTTTATTGAGAAATAGTCCTTCAGTGCCAGTAGTTAAAAAGTGAAAAGAAATGGCAGCCACTTGCAGATGGTTGCTCTTGCTTATTCTTCTATCCTCCATGTGTCTACATGAATCCCAGCTCATATGACTGATGACATAATTAAATATCCACAAGATGGGCATGACTCAAGGATCAGTTATGTGCTGCTTTGAAAGCGGCAGCTCCAAGAAACTGTAGGATGGTGATATCTTCTCTCCTTTTGTAAAGGATGAACCAGAGCATCTAAAGTACAGGCGATAAAAAGACCTTTAGTAGCTTATCTTAGCCGTGAGAGAATTCAGTCAGCTTTCATCATGGCTACCATGACTATTCAGTCACAGCTTCGTCTTGAGCACAGGAAGGAAGAAAAATACAAACTTCAAGATAACTGGTTTAAATGTAACATGTGTGATTGTACCCAGCAACATTTTTCATAGCAGTCAGATATTAGATTATACATTTATTATCTAAGATATCCTGAACTCTGGAAACCTCTGATTGCAAACTGGGACAAAGGTCAATGCTGCTGGAAAATCAAAACAAAACAATAAAAGGGAGTAGATTCTAACCTTGGCTTTTTGTTCTGAATTTAGATTCAGAAGCGCTTGTTTTCCAGAGAATGATGGTACAGTTTTTGTGGACCAGATGTGGCCACTCATGGGGTCAGTTTCAACATCCTGAATGTGCTGCATCGACAAAGCTTTATATTTTCACAGAATGTTAAAGACAGAAGAAGTTTGAGGTCAGTGCCCCAGAAGGCCACAGAGTCAAAGGAATCATGTGAATTTTTGTTCGCTGTAATAATGATCCCATGATCCACTCTGATAGAGTGCAGTTATGGCAGGCTTCCTGTACCTCTTCTGATTGGATGACTGAGCTTCGCCTGGCATTATGACATCATCCATGATTACAAGTTTCACATCTAAGACTTTTGACAAACATTTGGAGGAGTATCCTCATTACAAGCTCAACATCTAGAGAGGAAAAAAAGATGATGTCACTTACTGACGATGAAACAGCTGAGCAACCAACACACTTGGATAATTCAGGAGAAGAAAAAAATCAGACCTGTTCAGTTGAGTTTCCAGGGCTTGGTGCCAGATTTATCCTCCTCTTTTGTTCTCTCTCTCTCTCTCTCTCTCACGCACACACACATAGTGCTAGTTCTTTGTGCATGTATGAAATATGTACATACCATCATTCATACTACAGAAATACATCACACAGCTGAGAAGCACAATAGAGGAGCAAACTCTGTAATTAGATGAATTAATTTATAGCTATAGCACTTCTGTGACAACTGTCAGCACCTCCACTTGTGATTAAATGCACATTAGCCAGGGGCACATAGCATAACCACAGTTTCTAGTTAAATTATAGGGGTCTTTGCATGTTGGCTTAAATTGTTTGCACATTTTTTCAGAGGCTGTTTGTTTAAAAAAAAAAAAAAGAGAGAGAGAGAGAGAGAGAGAGAGAGAGAGAAAGAGAGAGAGAGTAAATGCTCAGATAGACGGCTGTATTTGAAAACAACATCTGAAGAAAATAACTCCCTTTTTCAAAGACATAAAGCTGAAACAGGGGAACTACTGTCTTGCAGGCTAACAGTTGCGTGCGTGCACTCCCACACCTGTTTAGAGCTTCCAAAACTGCTGTAAAAATCCACACAAGATGCTCACAATTCAGTACGTAGTTTCCTGTCCTGGTTCAAGGTCATAATGTTGTTATTGAATGGTATTTTTGAAATGACTGCATTTCAACTGTCAGCGAGAAAACAGTCAACTGAAAATTATCAGCACATGCTTATCAAAGAAAAAAAAAGGATCTCATACATCAATTTTCACGGTCGCCTTCATCCTACTCAGAGTTATGGGTGGGCTGGAGTCTTTCCCAGCTGTCATCAGGCAGAAGGCAGGGTGCACCCTGGACACATTGCCAGGGCCACCCAGTAAAACAAACATGCAAGCCCACTCTCAACTCAGCATCGCTAGTCATGCATGTTTTTGAAGTCTTGGAGGAAGCTGGAGTACCTTGAGGAAAAGCACACGGAGAGTGTGCAATCTCCACATCTTCAGCAGAGATTCAAACCAGGAACCTTCTTGCTGTGAGGCGACAGTTCTAACCACCACACTACTGTGCTGCACCTCGGAATAATAAATATGCATTCCAGTTTGTGTCCAGCTCTCGGGCAGAAACCTCAAAGTCATGCTCCAGAGACAAACACGGGAGCCTTATCAACAGAGCTGGAGGTTAACGGACAGAATTGACAGCACATAAATGCTAGAGTCTCATGTCAGGGTTTAAGTAGGACCATTTAGCAAATAGCAACTACAGAAATTGCAAGCTAATCTTTGACTATCTGAGCTGATGGAGACACACTCGCAAACATGTTTAATACAATAACATAAAATAAAAGTTGGGATCCATGGTGGTCTTTCACTAGTGTACTATAAGCACAAGGCCATTCGAACCTAAAGCCTGTCATTTCCTGTTCATGTCTCTCAACCAAGAAACAGGCACAACAGGAATAGATGGTGGTGTCAGCAACTTTTAGGCATCATGTGGCTGACATCCCACTGATCACACTGTTTTCATCTTGTAATAAATGTCATACCACAGTCAGCACTTATGAAGACTGAATAAAGTTTTTACAAGCAACACAGTTGACATTGGCTTTAGTCCACCAGAATTTTCTATTTGATAGTATCCATTCTTGGACTTGTGTGGCTTGGCTCATACTGTAATCATAGCAAAAGTAGCTCCAAACCTGATTTTGATGTGAATTAAACCAGCAAGTGTCAACACTGAATACTTCAAGCAATCAGCTGTTTTTTTTTTTTTCTTTGTTAACTTGTGATTCTTCCCTACTTGTGTTTTGGTTTATTGCCAAATTAAAGGGAACCTTCACTGATTTATTTGAAGCACATCCTCAGTCAGAATCTTCATCAGGGATTCTGGTCTTTCATTTGAATTTTGTAAAAAGACAACCTCTCCTTATCTCTATGCAAGAATGCATCTAACCTGCGTGTCCATTGTCCATTTGAGGACTTTCAGTTTGAATTCTCTCTCACTGGGTTTCTCTGTGAATTAGTTTCCATCAGAGACGCATATTGAAAATTTACACTAATAATGCCCCGTTTCCAAATAGCTCTATGTGTTGACATGCTAGTTATTCCTCTGCGCTCTCTAACGTGTGTGAAGGAGCCCTCTTTCCATTATTTCCTTAACCAGAAATTGCTTTTTGAAAATATGTTTAAAAATTCAAAGTATGTTGGTTTGCCGGAAAGCTGAAAAAAAAAGAAAAAGAAACAGTTAACAGGCTAAAACTTCGAGGCATGCTTTTGCTCTCAATTACACTGAGTTGGAAGGGTGTACGAAATGCAATATATAATTGCTGCAATGCATATTCCATAATGGTGAACTGCAAAAACCTAATAAAATGAGCCTCAGTTGCTGCAGTGAAGTTTCCACCCATCTATAATGAGATGCTTTTCTTTGCATAGAACATTATGGGGCATAGTCAGTTAAATGCCAAACAAAATTGTGTGGAAACAAGACATTAAATGTTCCCCAGTGCATGCTAACTTGGCACCAAGGCTCTCTGACATCTGTGATGAGTTGGGGGTGATGCAGGGCTTGCTTAATCACCCTCTTTGCTCTTTGTCTTCATCTCCCAACATATGTTTAGGGGCTTTGAGTTTCTTACCACCAAAAATGTTTACTGGTGATTAGTTTGACAACATGAGTGTTGTGCAAGGGACTGATGTTTTTAAAACCCTGTGATCCACAAAGTTTGACTGACATGTAGTCATGGAACCCTCCCATTATCACTTGATTGCCGAAATGGTTTCTGGTGAGATACAAACACCCCGAACCCATGCTAAGAAAACTAGACATGCTCTATAAATGCTGCAGAAAACCATCATCATTGGCACTGCACAATCTACTGACTCGCTGATTAATGTCAGTATATTTTTCAAGGAGAAATAGCCGAGAAGAAGGTCAGTCTGTAGCTGCACTGAGGCACAATTTATGATATCATTAATGTGGAAGGCCAGTAGGGAGGATTCACAACATTCCAAGACATCTGTGTAATTTCTCTAGCTCACTGTCATCCTTTGAGAGGTTTATCATCTGCAGTTGCTTTTTTTGCATTAGACCCTCAGCTTCACAAAACTCAGATATGAACAAGGGTGCAACATCTCCAGTCAATGAGTTGAATGGCTGAAAGCAAAAAATAAATAAATACAATGATGACGTGACTGCAGGGCTGAAAGGATGTACAACATGTAGCGGAGACGTGGTGCCAATTTTGAAGCCTAACCTGTGTTCTCCATCCGTATTTGCCACAAGAGAATTTCTACTTGTCAGAATAGCTCAAAGGGCTTTGAATCAGTAGGTTCCAATCCAATAAACGTAATCACTGGGTAAAAGCTTGACAAAGAATGCCAGTGTTTATCCTTTTTCTTAAGCACTTTACGATTAATGGCTTGAACCTGTTTTCCATGACAGTGACTTCATCATTCCAACATGTTTTCTGGCATAATAATACACAGAGGAGGTAAAATACTGATAGTTTTGCTGAAAAGGAGTTTGCAGCCGTTTGGCAGTCAGTCTTAGCTGTTTTTTCCATTGTTGACTGTAAATTGGGAGCAGACATAACTGTTACTTTATTATTACATGGTGATAACACAGTTACCATTATTGACATATTTGACCCAGTTTAGTCCACCTTTATTTCTATGTTTTTGTTTTTTTGTTCTACATTTGCAATGATGCTTGGATATAAACAGTCTCGTTACTTTATGTCCTTACCCGAGAGTTGCTTACCTTGCTGGATCATCTCCTTCAGATTACAGGTACTTGTACAACCACTGTCCTGGTCCAGAGTGGAACGTTATGTGCCGAGGCTGCTGTGAATACGATGTAATCCGCTGTAAGTGTCCCATCCAGGGGACTAAGGTGGGCTATGCAGTGCCCTGCTGCCGCAACGCCATCAATGAGTGTGACCCCTGCATTATCCATCCAGGTAATGCCATGGTAGAAGCTGACATGATTAGGTTTGTTTGTTTTTAAAAAGGTCTTACAGCTCTCTTTTGATAAAATAAGAAGTCATTTCACATCCTTTTTGTGGATTAACTCATTCAGCATCTGAGAGTTAAGTCTATCTCGAAATGCTGCCATGTTGCTTGTGCAAGACTGGGTGCTTTTATCAGATGCACCTGCTGTTTGTATTGTAGTGTGGGAGTGTATGATAAATACAAAAGAAAAAAAATGTATAGTGAAAATAAATCTTTTTTGGATTATTTTAGGCCAGTTCCCACGCTGTACTTAGTGGGAAAAACTTTTTAAATTTGTGTAAGTGTGAATGATCACGATGTTCAAGCTTTATTATGACATTTTCTATGCATGAGAATTCAATTTTAAACCTGCAAATCCATGCGTTGTAGCTCGCACATCTTGTTTTCTAATATAACTCACCTGTCGTGGTTTTGTCACATCTTTTGTCACACATTAAAAATACTTATGCTGTCTTTAAATGTGAAAAAAACAAACAAGCAAACAAAAATAAATCAACTGCTGTTCAGAATAAAAAGCATACCCGCAGTTCACTTTTTTGCTGCTGAACTTGTCAGAAAGTATGTACAATCATGAATCTCAAATGTGTACATCTCCAGCCTTTTTTTTTTTTCATCTGATGCATGTCGGTTAGCCTCTTAAGTGAAAAATTCACTCTTCAAGGTAAAGCATTTCAACACTCGGTCTCAGCATTTCTATTTCAGGAAGCAGCGGTATGTTTTTCTGTCCTGTTGTAGTGAAAAATGAGCTTTATGAGTTTAGCAGAGCTGATGCAAAGGGAACATTTCAGGGGCCTGTTAAAGAGCTCCATCCCCGCCGATAAAATGTTCCTATTCTTACATACCATAACAACTCCTTTAAACTTTGAGTGTGTCGGACACCCTTGTTACTGTGATTTTACTTCTGTTGCCTTCTCTGATTTTCAGGTTGCAGCATATTCGAGAACTGTAAGCGCTGTAACAATGGGACATGGGGCCCCCAAGATGACTTCTTCATTAATGGCAAATACTGCGCTGAGTGTCGTCCTGGCTGGTCTGGTGGAGACTGCATGAGTAAGTCTTTCAGTTAGTGGGAGGCTAAATTACATGTTTGTGTTTAAGTGAAATAAATACAGTGTATGTAAGGTTTTTTTTTTTCTTCCCTGTTAATTTATGGTCATCTGGGACAACGCTGCCTGCTCGGAAGTTTGCCATAGGCAATGAAGATCCAGGAGTTTAATAACAAGTTATAGTCAAGAATCCCATAAAAAACCAAACAACAACTAAAAAAACATGTGTATTATTAGGATTAAACTCACTTGAGCTTCTATGCAAATATTCTGCTAAGAGGGACAACCTATCCAGCATACATGTAATTACAAGCAGAAGCCAAGGAAAGCTGCTGTATGGCTCCTGTGTACTGTGTACTATTTCTTTGTACATTGTTCCTTCCACAGCAGCTTTGAAAACCTAAATGCAATTAATGTTGGTTTGCATGCGAGCCAGAGATGCTGAATTTGGATCCCCAGCAAAGGTTGGAGTCATAATGAAAAATGCAACCAATTTTCCAGCCTTATATAAAGAAAAGAATGTCTTTGATTCTCAGAATGTGGAGGAGTGATCCATAAACGGCAGGGCCACTTGGTGCTGGAGAGCTACCCCAACGATGCTCGGTGCGAGTGGACCATACAGGTGGACAGGCCATTTACCATAGAACTCAGGTGGGTTTGTGAGTCCTCCTCATCCATAGTTGTTTACTGATCCTCATTCATCTTCTGTAAGTACTTTTGGAAGTCTGTCCTCACTGTGCATCTGTGATAACGATTAATGACTTGTCTGCTGAACTCATATTTCCACTCAGATATTTCTGCACGATTTATTTTGTCGACTTGATGGCAAGCTTACAGCAGAGTTTGGAAACTAAAACAGGAAAGAAATTACTTTTATGTGCTGCGATAACTTTCTATTTCCGTATTCTCACCCATTACGCATACAGATTTTTTACAAGTGTGCATTTGTGCTTGAGTTTTAGAACAAAAGCTCCATACATCTAGCTTCAGGTGGAGCACTGAGTGCTTATGGCTTGTAGCACACTTAAGCATATTTCATTTGAAACATTGATTTTTTTTTTTTCTCTCTCAACTAGAGAATTCTTATAGGGTTTCCTTTTATTTTATTTGTATTTAACAGCTAATGATCTAAACATCCCAGATGATATGGAAGATTGCATTTATTGGCATTTTTACTCAAAAACAACTACAGCTAACTATAGTTATGTCATTATAACAGTTTAATACCCACATAATGAGGTGCTCTATATACAGTATTTCTACAGAAAGTATAAATGGTGCCCTCCTTGCTTCAGTTTTTCAGTATTTTCATTAATCTGCAGTTCACCAGTAACTAATAAAAAGGGAACAAAAACCAAGATCCTTTTTTCCCCATGTGTCCAAGAATATGTTTAAACAGAAGACAGTAATCTTTGAACAAAAGTGACTTTTTGCCTGTTTTTTTTTTTTTCCTGAAATTCTCGCTATACCAAATACATGAACGAGACAGACTGAGGAAGAAAATAGTCCCGGGCTTCTGGTTTCTTTTAATGCCTCTAATGAAAGGCATCCACTTTTCTGAGAGAAACAATCAGTCATGGCATGGAGGAGTTTATTGCTGTCACTTCTCTGCCAGGGGGTGTTAGCTGAAGCACAGTACACAGAGGGAGGCGAAAACACCTCCCCGGATTGCAGTTACACATTTTCCAGCTTCAACCAGGAATTCTAAAGCCACTAGAACTGAGTTCCCTGGAGTTCCCAGTTTGACTGGTCACTGGTTGAGTGAGAAAAAAACAAAACAATCATAGAGCAGAGTTTCAACATCTAAGCATGTAACTCAAGAATGCCTTTGGTTTCTGAAGTACAGTGCAGCAATATATAAAAACTAAGTATGTTCCACCAAAAGCAAGCCAATGAGGTGCTCAAGACAAGTAAAAAAGACTCTGCCTAATACCATACTGGGCTTTGCACAGCGTGCTCTTCGATCCATGGCAGCTTCAAAATTATGCTATCCTCCCCCACCTTTGCTCTGATTTTATAGATTTTTTTTTTTTATTATTTCCTTTGGAAGTGAACTATCTTTTTTTTTAACCAATGAACCAATCAGTATAAAAAACAAAACAGAATTAATCAGTGAACTTGAGTGTATAGAAAGATCTCTACCAAGGCAATGGTTAGACATATTCTGAATGAGATGCATGTAAGACATTTCTTCATGTTTGTGAATTGTAAAGCACCAATGTGTGTTGCAAGATGCTATTAAAACTCAGGCAGGATGCTGGCGTCTACATATGTCCACATTAAGCAACAGCATGCTCTATATATTTTAATCTGTTACTGCTTACTAAATAGTACCTCATTCATCTTAAGTTTTGTCAAAAATACTGTTTACTTCAGTGTCTCATATTTTAGTTAATGTTTAAATATTTGTACAAACAAGCAAACATGCCCAATCAAGAACCTATGAGTTTTTTTTTTGTTTGTTTGTTTTAAATTTTGAGCTTAGTCCTTCTTTTTTTTTTTTTTTTTTTTGAAGTTCTGCATAAAGAGCAGTAAGTTGTCTGAAAGTTGAAAGATGACCCTGAGACACTGTTAAAGTACTGATTTCAGTGCAGATTTCTGTATTTACAGGTTTATGATGCTGAGTCTGGAGTTTCACCATTCTTGTCGTTATGACTACGTAGAGGTCCGGGACGGAGACAGCCTCAGCTCCCGGGTTATCGGTAGATTCTGCGGGAACAGCAGGCCTGCCCCACTCCATAGCTCTGGCAACAGTTTGCACATTCTCTTTGTGTCAGATGGTTACAAGAATTTTGATGGATTCTTCGCCACTTTCCAGGAGAACTCAGGTAGTTAATTTAAAGAAAGAAAAAAACAATACAACCCAAAAGAAAAACAAAAACAAAAAAGCATTTAAAATACATAGTTTAATATGAGTAATTCAAATACTTGTAATAACCTCTAAGGCCTTAAAATTTTAATTTAGAAATTGCCCATGAGATTAATTTTCTTTTCAGTCCAAGTGGTAATTCTTGTTCTTCTGCAAAAAAAAGATCTGTTATGCGTTTCCATGCAATAAAAAGAAAGGTGATTTGTGAAGTCATACTTAAGGGAAAAATGAACTCTTTAGAGTCATGGGCATCAACAAATGCAAACAAGAAAGACGTTTCCATGGCACCCAACGTCCAGTGCATCATAAAAAGTCTGTAATGATCCATGAATGGCACCTATGTGTTATGGCAAAAACCCTCAACAAGGTGCTGAGTCTGCTATTAAACTGTCGAGAAAACCAAAATGTCCTCATTTTTCAGAAATGTCCTTGTTGTCAATAACACACACGCGCATACACACACACACACGCACACACACACACACTCACTCATATGTATCCTGCAGCCAAGCTAGAACTTGTAAAAGTAAACAGGCACTGTTTTGTGTGTAGAAATGCCCATGCACATTTAGTGAAGAAGGCAAAAGTGACTTAACTTTTTGTAAAACCCTTGGCATAATTCTGTTCCACTCATATGCTGATAGAGTCAGTTTTTCTTTTTGTGTCTCATTGTCGTAATTGCATTTTTCGCAGCTTGCAGTTCATCCCCTTGCCTGCATGATGGGACTTGTATCCTGGACAGTTCTTACACTTACCACTGTGCCTGTCTGGCTGGCTACACAGGCAAGAGGTGTGAAAACGGTAAGTGTGTATTGAAACGGAAGTCTCTCTGGTTTGATCACGCAAATAAAATGCTGGCACTTCTTGTACTGTATAGTATTTATACTGAGTAGAATTGAATACGACTGCACAATAAAGTGGAACAGTTTTAACTTTAATTGTCCAGACTGTACTGGACATTATGAAATGCCAGTAGAATTAGACAAAACAATATGACACACCTAATTCCAGCAAATTTATCAAGAATTGATTCTTTCCTAATGCAACCCCCTTTTTTTGTTGGCGTTTCTGTCCTGAAGCAGGTGGTGATTCACTGTCTCAAGGGAGATTTTTGTGGTCTGGACAGAGTTCAGGCCCAGCTGCCTTCACCATCTGTGATTTTTTTTTGAAGAAGAAACATAGGTTTAAAAGAAAGAGCTTCAGATCCAAATGACTAAACAAATACGTTTGTATGAAGTGAGGCATTGTTAATGGAGACACTACTGGGGACATATAAATAAGATAAAGAACAAAATTATTGTCCAAATAAAAAAAAAAAAAAAAAAAACAAAGAGGAAAGTGGACAAGCATACTTTAAAGTCAGGTTCCTGAAGCTACCCCTTCTGTAGAATCTTACTGTCACTTTGATCTACGCAGTCCTTTTATTGATGGATGTCTGGACCCTTACGCGTGTTTTTGTACCCTATACACCTCCATTAAAATCCTGCAAAAACAGACCTCCTGAGGTTCACTTTTTTTTTTCTTGTAGTATTGTTTTTCAGGGCAAAACTCAGACCTGTAAAACTAATGGTGAACCAATTATGATATACTATAACAGGAGCGAGCTTTTCCATTGGAGGAGATACCCGTAAAAGAAGTCTGTATAGTTTTGTTCCACATAGCGTGCATTCATCTCAGCTGTTAATTGTAATGGAAAAGAGGTGCATTAACACTTGTGTGTCCCATTTTGTAGAGGAAATGTATATTACATTTCTGCCCTGGAGTCAAATGGAGAATATTAAGTGTAAGCCTTACATCTGCCACATTTTATGCCTCCAATAACCAACCTGTCTTCTGCATTTGAGCTAAAATGTGACATATAATCATAGAAACCCTTGAAAGGAAATACAGTCTTTCTTCTTTTCTTTCTCCATCTGGCAAATCTGAATCTGTCCCTCAGAGTTAAATCTGTTTTGGAGTGCAGTATTCAACATAGTTTCCAAAGCATTAACAAATGGAATGATGAGCCAAAGACTCACTTATGTGTCATTATGAAAAGAATGCATTCCACCCGAACAATTTTGCATTCATTTCTTCATGTTTGTGGACAGAGTCTGACATAAAAATCAATCACTTAGTGAAAGAGAAGCAACGGCTGCAGCACCTCAACTATCTACATGACTTTATACGTATTTAAAGGAGGTCATTTGATGGTTAATTTGCAAAGTTTGGTTGACCCACAGCATTCTCCATCCTCTCCAAATCTGAAGGCTGGGAATGCATCGAGGCAAAAACGCCCAGACTATGTGGAGGGTTTGCTGGTTTGGTGCTATAAATCCACAGGCTGCACATTTCATGGATCTGATCCTACTTAAATTAAACATCACAAAAGAATTCCTGAGAGATCCTCTCACCAGTACAGTAATGGTATAACTGAAGTATTTGTGGGTGCTTCACTTGTGGGAGATACAACTCTTTATCTTGACATTTGTGAGTTGTTTTTTTTTTTGCACTTTTTGCAAAAATAACACATTAAATGAATAGCATTTTTTGTTTTTCATCAAATGAGCAGTTTTATTTTGCAGTGCATTGTTATATAATCAAGTTACACAGTGTGTTTTCCAAACACATTACCAATCTGTGCTACTGCACTTCATAAAATCCTTTTACAACAGTGGAAAACTGAACAGTTTGACTAAACCTCTTTTACTGCATCTATTCTTTCTTTTCTTTTTTTTTTTTTTTTAACACACCATGTGTTAGAGTCTCGCTGTGAACTGCTAAAACTTTACCATGATGGGTGAAATTATTTGTTAATGAGCCTCCGAGGTAGTAGTCTGTGCTTTTAAATCTCTGAATCTTTTTCAGTGAACAATAGTTGGTCTCAAATCATTCCTTTGGTCCGCAAATACCAGAGGGCAAAAATACTCAGTGAAAGTCTATTTGTGTGGTCTTTTACAACATAGAGGTGCACTAAGCTGACTGCTGAGGTATGCTAGAGATGCCTCCTAAAGCCTTTGTGCGTCGTAATTATAAAACATCCGGGATTTAGTTGAGTAGAAGCAAAGTCTATAAATAAAGTATGCATGCCTGTATTTCCACTTAGTGGTGGGATGCCACAGGCCTCCAGTACCTACCCATGGTTCTACAGAGGGTCTATTTCACCACTCTGGTGCACGCATCACTTTCCGTTGTGACCTTGGGTTCGAGCTGCGGGGCTCTCGTTCTGCAATCTGTCTAAGTGATGGCACCTGGAGTGCGTCTGCTCCCGAGTGTGGTAAGACAGAAAATGTGAACTTTGTTTTTTGCCCTCTTCAAAGAAATCACAGTTTGAAATGTGCAAAATGGAACAGATCATGGAATTTTTTTTTTCCCATTTTTAGTGCCAGTGGAGAGAGTCTGTAGTCTACCACCCAAGCCGTCAAATGGTGACCACTTTTTGGTTTATGGACCCAATGATGTCCTTATTGCCCTGCAGTACCTGTGCTACCAACCATATGAGCTCAGTGGGACATCCCAGAGAACCTGCCTCCCTAACAACACCTGGAGTGGGACTCCTCCTGTTTGCACTAAAGGTCAGACAACTTCTCATAAATACTGGACATCAGCGAGACATTGAATCAGTCATTGCAAATATTTTTAGGTCGATTTTGAAAATAGAAATTTACAAATTGGTCACCAACAGATCAGAATGATATTTTCTTCTTATGTTTCATCCACAGTGAATAACACACTTACTGAAGCAGAAAAGGACAAAGATAGAGTGAAAGAACCAGAAAAGGGCAAGGAAACTGACTTATACACTGACAAAGATATCAGCAAAACTAAAGAGAAAGACGCAGAAAAGAAAAACGAAGAAAAAGAGAAAAGTGTTGATGGGAAGGATACAAACACTGGACTGGAGAATACACCAGAGGTTGATGGAGAAGATAGATATACTGGAACCATTCCAGATGAAACTGTGGCTAAGGGTAGGAATGAAGGAGAGCTGGAGGAAAGAAGCACTGGGTGGGTGAAGCCGACTGAGGGTGGAGAAAATAAAGTAGACAGTAAAGGAAATGGCCTGAATACAACTGAAGAGAAACAACCAGAGGCACCAAAACCACCTGAGAAAGAGGAAGGGGACTCAGACTTGAAGCTAGAGCAAGAAAAAAAGGAGATCCCAGAAATAGTTGTGAAAAACAAAGGACAAGAAGAAAAGGAGAGAAAAGAGGAGCAAGTGAATGGAAAAAGAGATCCAGGCAAAATTGGTCCCAATGACACCAAACAGAGGATGGTGATACCTGAGGGGGGAAACACAGTGGAGATATTTGAATTGGACATCACAAAGAACAGCACAGGCACACATGATTTAAAAGATTCAAAGAAAGAAAATAATACCATAGGACCTCCAGTGCCGGGGAGGAAAACCATACCCTCCCGAGTCAACGTGACTCAGTACACCTTGTACAGAGCAGGTGAGGAAAATGGACAACCAAAGGAAAAAGCAACGCCTAAACATGATGAGACAGAGAAGGAACCCTTGAAGAAAACAATGCAGGTGGAAGAAGAGAAAGGGGAGAAAGAGAAGGAAAAAGAGAAAAAACTCAATGAAAGCTTCGGTAAGAGATTCTTCGAGGCAGGAAATAATTGATGTATCACAGTTCTTCTCAACAGTCACCATCACCTACTGTCTGTTCTGCTTCTGTAGAGAAAAGCTGCCCCCCTCTGCCTCGTCTGTACAACGGCTACCAGCAGGTGTTGCCAGTCTTGGAGCCTGAAACAGTGGAGTTCTTCTGTAACCACTCTTACGCTCTCAGTGGTGATACGAGACGAACCTGCCAGCCAGATGGTACCTGGAGTGGCAAACAGCCTCTTTGTGTCAGAGGTGCAATTTTTTTTTCTAATCTTTACATTTATTTTAATACAGAAGAAAATATGTTTTATTCTATTTTAACTTTATACATTAGTGACAGAATGATTTGACCCCCATGAATTTTATTTGAAGCTTTTTTCTTTCTTTTCTCTTTTTTTCACTGCTCCAAAGTACAAAGTTTTGATAAACTATTTGTTTATACATATATAGACATACGTATATTTTTATTTATTAATGGTCCTAATGTTCACATTAGGGTAAAATGTCAACTCCCATGTGTCTGTGCTGTTATAAAGGTATGCGCTCCAAAGTTAAAAGTAGAAATCCTCCATTTGCAGGGATTCAGCTTAAATCATAGAAGTACATGGGATGTTGAGGTGTGTGTTTTCTCTGTTAATGATGCATGTTTGTGCTGTTTATGTGTCTATCTGCAGCATGTCGAGAGCCTAAAGTCTCAGAGCTGGTCAAACAAAGAGTTTTGCCACCTCATATACCGTCCAGGTATGTTTATGTTATGTGCAGTTAATACGCTTCTTTCTGGTGACTGTAGGATTAAACTTGTCCCCTTCAGCTCATACAGAACATTGACCGAGGACTTTGATTAAAACTTATTTTACACAACCCTGGGGTGGGGGTAATCCTGTATTCTCCCTGCAGGAAGACACCTGTGCAAAAGCTACTTTCCTCTGCAGCGGGACATCATGTCTTGTCTGACAGCTCCACCAGAGGCTCCTCGGTGCTTTCACAGTTAGCTCAGGGCTTCCACCATCTTTACACACATATAGAGTACGAGTGTGCGTCTCAGTTCTACCACCACTCTGGCAGCGCTCGGCGCACCTGCTTGAAGTCAGGGAAGTGGAGCGGACGCCATGTCTCCTGTTCACCAGGTGAGGGCAGCAGAGGACATGTTTTACACAGCACCTTAAAGTAGCCTCCCTGAAGACAGCAACATTTTCACAGTATTTTTATATAAATGCAGTAAAATTTGCTTTGTTTTCAGAATATTTCTAAGTCTCAATGAATTCATGCTGCTGGTTCAAAGGCCGGTAACTGCATTATGGGAAAACACATTATTAATAATACCACTATTTTCCCTCTGCGTTCATGCATGGAAACACATCCAATGCTTCATGTTCTTTATTTTTATTACACGACCCCAACCCGCCCCCGTGGGTTAAAATGTAAAATATCTCTGGCAACTATTTTATGGCCATTTTGATAATATGTTCTGTGAGCGCTTTTCAATTTTTAGAATAATAATAAAAAAAGCTCTTCACACTAGCAGAATTTGTTTTTGGAGAGTGTTGGGACCTCAGTGTTGTTTGACAAAGAAACAAAAGCAGCTTAGAAGTGAAAAACGCATGAATTTCTGTGTGACTGATCATTAGATGAAGGCAGATGGAATAAACACACACACTTACGATGATATGCTTTGTAAATTTTATAATTAAACATGTCCATTATTCCTTTCATCTAGTCAGGTGCTCTTACACAACAATGTGGCTTTTTAGTGTTTTATATGCTGCTCCATCTCTGCCTGCAAGAACTTTCCCAGCATTTTTCAAAATAGCTGAATGTGGACACAGTCTCAGTGAAGGTCTCATTTTTCCTGTGTTGTCGCCTCTACCATCCCTGCCTTGATTTTGGTCTCACCTCTCATCCTGTCACCTCCTCTTTGGCAGTGTGTGGGAAGCATCCCACCTTTGACCCACAGAGCCCGGAAGAGGCTCACTGGCCCTGGCTGGCAGCCATCTACCGCCGCTCCACCAAGGGAATGGAGACTAAGGTGACCAAGGCAGACAGCCAGACGGGCTCCTTTAAGAAGGGTGATGGAGTAAGAACTGGCAACCTAAATCAGGCCTCTGACTGGCAGCTGGTCTGCAGTGGGGCGCTGGTTAATCAAAGGAGTGTGGTAGTTGCAGCTCACTGTGTGACAGAGCTCGGCAAGGTGTATCCTGTGGATACGGCCACAATCAGTGTGGTGGTGGGGAAGCACTATCGGGATGACCACAGAGAAAATAAAGGTCTCCAGCGTGTGAGGGTAAGCTTTTAGATGTGTATGACAGTCTGACCCCTTGGTTTAATCTAACGTTTACTCAAAATACCATAGGAGATACCAGTGAAAAACCTTTTTTTTTTTTTTTTTTGACACATTTTCATAGCTCTGAAGCCAGATGGTTCGACTGACCGTCCTCTACAAGCTGAAAGTTTAAGGAAACTTGTAAAGTGAGTCTCTCTCTTTCTTTCAGGTGGCTTCCATTGTTGTCCATCCACACTATGATCCGAATATTCTTGACTCTGACATTGCTGTGATCAAGTTACTAGACAAAGCAAGGATTGGCGAAAAGGTCCTCCCACTCTGCCTGTCAGACAGCCAGGAAGAAGAGGTCTCAGGTCAAGGACTTGTCACTGGCTGGTCTCCTCTGCCAAGTCCCAGTTTAGGCTCGGATGAGAAAGCAAGGGTTGGGCTGGTTCACCTTGCTGATATAGTCCCATGTGAGCAGCAGTATGCTCATAACGGCCTGCCAGTCAGTGTTACAGACAATATGCTCTGTGGCAGCCAAAAGCCTGACTACAGACCGTCCAACATATGTCCCTCTGACACTGGGGGAATCCTCGTCCTCCCCGCCTTCCCTGAGGATCAGGCCAGCAGTAACCCAAAGTCATCTCAGGGGCAAGGGGATAGCAAAGGCCTCTGGAAACTCTTGGGACTGGTGAGCTTCGGCTATGACCAAGGGGAGTGTGATCCCGAACTTTACACAGTTTACACTCGTGTAGCCAGCTTCAAAGACTGGATTGAGAGCAATATGAAATAGAAAAATCTGACAGCTGTCGGCCTTTTATGTGTGTCTTTTCCAGCATATTCTTCTGTTCAATGTCTAATGTACAAGGGCATTTTCTAACTAAATGCTGAAGCAACACTGGGTAATGCGGTGCTTTAACTGGAGAGGGCGCTGGCACATTAGATGTGCTGAGCGATGAACCTCTGATCCAAATAATTCAGTGTTCAGGTTCAATCACCTGAAATTAGAGACTTGAAACTGACCAGAAAACCATTCAGCTCAGCATACTAGCTGATAACATTGTGGGATTGTACTCGTTGTCGTGTATATATGTTTCAATGTTCTGATTTATTTTATGACTTATTTTGGCACAAAGGATGTACATAGTGTTCTGTAATACAATAAAGATGACGTTTGTAATTAAATAAAAATATTGGTGTGGTGAAGATGATCTGTGATTTTGCTTCCTTTCAGTATAAAACAATATAAAACAAATATGTGAATAATGAATTAAACATGATTAAATCATCACATTCATATAATTAGGAAAAATAGACAACTTTATATTTGTTTTATGAAACATAGAGTGAGTCTGTAGAACTAGATGAATCCAGGTCAGTGGCAGCCCCATTTTTACAAACACAAAAAGAGCACGTTATTCACAGATCAATTCCCTCCTCTGCACTCAAATGAAATCGGTTACTTGCATTTTCACGCTCTTCCATTATTCAGGAGTGCGGCTGCACACACCTACAGTTCATACTGAGTTAGGCAGCAATATCTCAGAGAAATAAAAACAACATAACATTCGGATAACAACATGAAGAGACAAGGAGAACTATAACAAAACTCTTTGGAATTAACTTGTTTTCTGATGTAGTTTCATATAAAATGTGATGGACTGGCAACCTGTCCAGGGTGTTTACCGCCTTTTGCCCATTGACAGCTGGGATAGGCTCGAGCAGACCCCCATGGCCCTGAACAGGACTGAAACCACTACTGAATGTGGATGGATGCAAAATATGATCTAATGTTTATATAAGTCACTGTAACAGACTATCAAAATGTGCTTCAGCTGATTTCACACAAACATTGCTCTTGTTTTTATTGAACACGCCCAGTAAATAGCTGGTCGAATCTACTTATCTACTGATAACTGATCCAGAGGTACTTAAAAAACTCTGAGATATCATCAAAGCTCTTTCCACCCTTTTGCAGATCATCAACTCTCCAGAAATCCCCTTTTTAAAAGCCATGGTTCACACCAGCAGTTGCTGATATGCACAACAAATCTAAAACGTCTGAGTTATTGATCAAAGTAGGTCTACGCCACAACCCCCAAACTCATTCCATTATTTCCACTCCAAGTGTGCAAACGGCTGACTCCAGTTATCTTCTGTTGAAATAATTAGTCTATGGCTTTGCTTACTTGTTCTAAACACACTGTCAGTGTATCATATTCTTGTTCAGTATGTTTTATCTGTTTAAAGTGGCCATATTCAGCCATCTAATTTTAATCTCTGAGGGCTGTATAGAGCAACAAAGTACAAAATACAAAGTGACAGCGCCTGAGAAATCACTTGTCTCCTTAAGACAAGCAGGTTTGCCTCAAGTGTTTTCTGATTGGTGTGAAACAGAGTTTAAATGTGTGACTCTCTATTTGCCAGTTGATCGACAATGTTTGCAGTACAGTGGGACACGCATGTCTGTTGTTAATGAAACGCAGTTTACTTACGACTTGTAGTTTGGAATCATGAGCTTCTAGCATTTCAACAGAAGAAACTTTTCCGCTTTTGTCTTTCTGTAAAACCAGTGGCATATTGGGCCATGTTCATTAAATGGTTCTCCAAGAAGTGTTGCAAAAATAAATAAATAAATAAATAGGAGTGCTGCATCGCTTGCTTGGAAAACCAAAATGCATCCACTGAGCAACAATATCAACAGAAACAACACATTTCTGTGAGAACATCTGAGAAAGAAAAATGGAAAACTATACAATATCCTTTTTTTTTCGCTTTAACTGAGATGTACTGAAATGGGGAGAATTAAAAAGTCAGTTTTGTACCGCACCCTAATTCTGTATGCCCTGCAGGTGTAATGTGGATACCCAAACGGCGGTCAAATACTTATAGCTAATTCGCACATGTTTCCCCAAAGCTGAACAACAACTTACCAGGGTCCCATGTTTTCCCAGGCGGCTCTGTCCACTTGTAGCTGGCAGACTGTCTGTTCACAGGCCCCGGTAAACTCACAGGGCATCATCAATGCAGGGAGATGAGGGATGGACAACTCTTAACCATGAGCTAACAGGCCCTGGGAACAGAGGTACAGCCCTGAGCATAGCACCCGGATGATGGTGAGAAAGTGCCACTGTGGGAGCACAGTTACCGCTGGAGAGGCGGAAGGGCAAAATACTTAACACCGGACATAAGTGAAATGTTTAAGTTTCTGTCCAGTTTCCCAGCTAGAACGCTGGGCCTCACTGCGAGGAGAACAATCATTGGGATCAGTATTTTGATCTGGAATGACACAATAGAACAAAAGAAGAATTTAGTTGAAAACAAGTTTTAAAGCTGTTCTTAAAAAATAAATAATTCCTATAACAGAATATATAAGTGTGTACAATATGCTGGCTTATAGCACAATTCAATTTAATTCAATTCAATTTATTTATATAGCGCCTATTTACAACAAGTCATCTCTAGGCGCTTAAGAAACCCAGAGCTTGA
>JBAMYA010000021.1:11829855-11845215 GCA_037176975.1 Arrhamphus sclerolepis | reverse complement strand
TATATACATAGATAGATAGATAGTTCTAACTTCTCCTTGTACTTCAGGTGTGATCTTGGGAGCTGTAGCAGGGATGCTGCTTCGTGTTGCATCTCCGATCCACCCAGATATTGTCATGGTGATCGCTTTTCCTGGAGATATCCTCATGAGGATGCTGAAGATGTTGATCCTGCCACTCATTATCTCCAGTTTAATCACAGGTGCAGTAAGACTATATTATATCTACACAATTAAGAACATGGAGTAGCGTTTTTCATTAAAGCTACATTTGTTCAATACATGATTGCACTTTTTTTTACAATCACTTAATGGCCTTTGTATTTATCCCTCAGGTCCCCCAGTATTCAATCAACATCTTCCATTCAATAAGTAAATACCAGGGAATGCTTGTTTTGTGTGCAGGTCTGGCCGGTCTGGACGCTAAATCTAGTGGTCGTCTGGGTACCAGAGCAATGGTCTACTACATGTCCACCACCATTATTGCTGCTATTCTTGGAGTCATCTTGGTGTTAGTTATTCACCCTGGCAACCCCAAACTGAAGGAAAATCTGGGCGAGGGCGAGAAAAATGATGACGTGTCCAGCTTGGATGCCTTCTTTGATTTGATAAGAAACCTGTTCCCAGAGAATCTGGTGCAGGCTTGTTTCCAACAGGTAATAGATGAGGAATAGGTGTTGCTATAAATAATGGGAGTGCGATATGGGCTACAGATCAACCCTAGGAATCTAACATGAAATCACAGAAGATAATCTTGTGTTTCTGGTAACAGGTTGGCTTGGCCCTGCAGAAAGAAAGAAAAATTATTTATCATTTATATTTTTTGCTTCAGATCCAAACAGTCACAAAGAAGGTGGAGGTGGCCATTGAAGAGGATGTAAATGCCACCACCATGAATGGCCTATTGGCTAATATCACCAAGGAGCCCCAGGTCATCATCAAAAAGTCACTGCAATTCAAAAGTGGCATGAACGTTTTGGGTATGTGATGCTGTATGAAAAACAATTCATGATTAAGTCCACAGCTCCACTTTTGGCACATGGTTTTGAGTTCAGTGCAGACATTAGCAAGATAGCAAGGCTAACTTGCTGTCGCAGTTGCAGATACAGTACATCTTCTAAGCATGTTATCATCCTCTGGATGCGCTAACATTTGCTAACTAGCACAGAGCATTCAGGCACAGCTGTTACTGATGGAATGTTTTAGCTGTTGAGACATTTCCATCGAGTAAAACAAGTCAAGTAACCATCACAGTCATTAGGATTCATCCCATTGCCCTCTGAAATAGTGGTAACAACATTTTCTAGAAAGGCTTGGAATGTTTTAGTTGTACTTTAAAACCATGCAGCTTCAATAACCTTCAAGCCAAAGGTTATCTTACCGTTCAACGCTGCTATCCGTTTGATGTTTTTATGATTTTCTGTCACAGGTCTGATTGGTTTCTTTATTGCATTTGGCATCTGCATGGGCAAGATGGGAGAGAAGGCCAGACTCATGATTGAATTCTTCAATATCCTCAATGAGATTGTGATGAAACTTGTCATCATGATCATGTGGTTAGTATCACTCATGATTCTCATTGACTCATTTTGAAACCCATTTAGATCATTTGAATCAGAAATAACTTTTTTGCTTGATGTAAAGTTATTTCAAAAATCACAACATTTTAAAAGATTGTATTAAACCCAATCTTTCAGAGCTGTACTGACAACTTCTTTGCATTATAAATGGAATGGAATAACATACAGCTTTTCAACCCATCAGGTACTCTCCCTTTGGTATTGCATGTCTAATTTGTGGCAAGATCATCTCCATCAAGGACTTGGAGGTGGTAGCCAGGCAGCTTGGCATGTACATGGTGACTGTGATTGTTGGCCTCATCATCCACGGAGCGATCTTCCTGCCGAGCATTTACTTTGTTATCACAAGGAAAAACCCCTTCACCTTCTTTTTGGGCATTTTCCAGGCCTGGATCACTGCTCTGGGGACAGCCTCCAGGTCAGCATCAATCACAATGAATGGATGGGTGAATAAAGGGATGTTTCTTGTTTTTACAAACCATTACATTATCTATAGTTTACCATATTTCTCCTTGTGCTTTTTTTTTTCCAGTGCTGGTACTCTGCCTGTCACTTTCCGTTGTCTGGAGGAGAATTTGGGTATTGACAAAAGAGTCACTCGTTTTGTGCTCCCAGTTGGTGCCACCATTAACATGGACGGGACTGCTCTGTATGAAGCCGTGGCTGCCATTTTCATTGCCCAAATGAATGGCGTTCACCTTGACCCTGGTCAGATCGTTACAGTCAGGTCAGAAAACAACTTGTGCTATGACCCAGAAAATAATAAGACCGCAAATAAAGAACATAAATTTAACTGCAGTTTAAGGGAAGCTAAAGATTTGTTTTAAACAATGTTCTGTTTAAATGATGCTCGCAACTGCTGTTTGGTGAATACGCCTCTTGATAAATGATGACAAACTCAGCAGCAGTACAAAGCCCTCTAACAGTGAACTGAAAGGCCTGTGTGGATGAAATGAGCCAATTTAGATAGCAAATTTACAACAAAGCAAATAAACCAGCATGAGGTAGCAACAACGGAGACATGCTCATGGGAAGCAGGAAGACAGATGGAAGCCCTTCTTATTGCTCTTCTCACAATAGCATGAGTTGAGGATGGATAACCTTCAACTTCACAATTTTACGCCACATAAATCCATAAATTCTCAAATTAAACATTGTTTCTCTCATATTGAAGCACCCACTCGAGTGCTCTTCAGCCCCTGCCCTGCACATAAGTGCTGAATAAAAAATGGCCGTTGTCATAGAGTGGCATTTGGAAGGATTCGTAGTAAGGTGCAGTATGTTAGAAGGATGTGATGGAATGTCTCTTCCCTCTTTTTCTCTTTTACCAGTCTGACAGCCACCTTGGCCAGTGTTGGGGCAGCTAGTATTCCCAGTGCCGGTCTGGTGACTATGCTGTTGATCCTCACCGCTGTTGGCCTACCAACCCAAGATATCAGTCTGCTGGTTGCTGTCGACTGGCTGCTGTGAGTCTGTCAAGACAAGAATGTATATTGTGGTTACACATATTTTCCCTTCTTCTGCTACATCAAGATCTGCAGATGTTCTTAACAATGAAGAGGTTGATCAACGGCATCGCTGTAATTTGGTTTCATTCCTCAGGGATCGATTCAGAACCTCAGTGAATGTTGTGGGCGACTCCTACGGTGCAGGCATTGTGTACCACCTGTCGAAGGCAGAGCTGGAAGAGCTGGACGCGCACATGGCTAAATCTGACGACATTGAGATGATGACAAAGACCCAGTCCTATTATGATGACATGAAGAACCACCACGAAAACAATTCCAACCAGTGCGTCTTAACCCCAACCGCCTCCACTACTGCTACTACCACTGCTACCACCACTGCTAACAATTCTGTCTTAGTAGATGAGTGCAAGGTACAATTAATGCTTTCGAACAAAGAAACTTCTATATAACCATCTCTTATGTTGCATGCTCACCCTGCACGTTTGTGTGCTTGCTTTTCATTTCTCTTTTTTTCTCAGCAATGTAAATACACCCACTGTTTATGTCACAGGTAGTGAAAGAGAACTATGGTTGTGTGTGCATGCAAAGTGTGTATTCACTCCTCTGGAATAGCAGCTTTTGGGTGAAATGAACATCCTGAGCACGACTGCATGAAGAATTTTATATAAATGAGTTCTTACTTATGACGTTAGACTAAACTGAAATTAAATTATTTACTGTCTAAAACAATGTTTCTTTAATCTCATTGTAATTTATTATATTGCAACCTAGGATTTGCTCTGGGTTTTAAGACACAAAGAAGGTATTTGTTTCAGTTAATTAGTTGGTTATAGATTCCTTATGTGCTCTTCTAAGGCACACTGTCAGTGAGTTATCCCCCTCCAGGGTTTTCGTATCAGACACCATCTGTCCCTGCCCACAGGAAGAATTGGGAGTCAAATCAAGATCAGTAACGCAGCTCCAATAATGTTAAACAAAATGTGTGCTGAATTCCAAACCAATCCACTAAAGATTTTCTTTTTAATATTATCTGAGGGCACAGAAGCCCTTTTCTCAGACACACATGCACAACCGTGTGGAAAAGGTCCACTGATAAGCCTGTTCATTTATTAAAGGGTGGAGGGCGTTGCTTAGCAACACCGTTGCCCGTCACACCAGCAATCATCATAAGTTATATGCTCCTTTTTAGTCGTATTAATGGGTATTTGCATGTAAATGTCACACAAAGACTGCTGTCTCCAGATTTTTCACTGACCTTTGTTTATTTGTTTGTTTCTTTTCATTTTCTGTTCTTTTTTTTCTTCCTGTAAATAATGTAACCGAAATTTCTAACCTGCTTTTAAAGTTGCAAACTGCTGTAGAATGCTTGCAAAGAACTAAAATATAACAGTGCATTCCTTTTGTAAGATATGAACATATTTTTGGTGTGTGTGTGTGTGTGTGTGTGTGGGGTGGGGGGGGGTGAGGATTGCTACAGCATGTTACATATGTGGTCATCACAAATTTGTGGCTAGTATCCTAAAATTCCCACAATTTAACTACCATAAGCATCATCATCACTGATTGTCCTCCATTCTTTCTAAATTTGGGACTGAAGACAGGATAGTCTTAGCGTCACACACTGCAAATAAAAAATAAATAAATAAATAAAAGGAGAATGTAGATACCCATATATGCAAAGCGTCTCCAGACGGCAGGGCATCCGAGCAGAGCATCAAAAAGTTGAGCTTTACGCAGCTATGTAAATGAAGGTGTTATCCAGTCAATGTAGACATTATTCCCAACATTGCTGCATTCAATATGGAATTTTCTCCTTATGTCCATTTTATCTCTGTATCAGAGTGTAGGTATACTTTCACCCCTGCTCTTGAAGCAGCACAACATTTCATGTTATAATATCAGTTTCAGTAACTCAGGTCTCCTGTTCTGGTAGTCTCTTGCTACAAATGCTCTCTGTCACACATCAGCATGACGAAACTAGCTCGCAGAGCTACAGTGGACATCATTGCAGAATGGACTGAGAGATCCAAGAAAGTAATGATGGAAGAGAAAACACTAAAGTGAGGGTATGAGATCAAGCGAGAGTAAATTTTGAACACTGTCATGAAAGTGACAACTTCCATGCCTTCAAGGGGATCTGCTGAGCAAACAACTTCTAAAGTTCCTTTGTGCTGCTTTAAGAGAAAACATACTTTGATGTAATTCATAATTATAATAGAGATCAAAAGACTGCATAGTAGCTAAAATTGCATCAGCTGGCTAAAACGATATTTCAGTGATAAATCACTTTTTTTCAGCTGTAGTATAGTTAGTGTAACGTCAAGATGAATTTCAAATAATCAAATGATCCAACAATGATCCCACAACATTTGCCTCAGTGTGTGACAATGACATTAAAAGTAAATAAATAAATACCTGATCTATCATGCTTTATAAACTTTAAAACCAAGTTACCAGTCCGATTGATTGGCAGAAACACAAATTCCTTCAGAAACAAAAACAAACAAAAAATGGCAACACTGCATGTGATTATAAGTGTAATGAGATTCTATGCATGTGTGTTTTTTAAATGTACCTTGGATCTACTGTTTAGATGTTGCTGCTAACTGCTTGCAGGTAACCTCAGCCACAAACGGCTCTGCTGCGGAGTGCACGCTTGTTGAGGAGGAACCATGGAAACATGAATAATGGCAGCACAGAGATCCCCTGCTCCTGGGCTCCACAAGCTTTCCTATCTGGTGATAAGAAAAAAAAAATGAGCGAATGAAAAGTCACATGAACAGAACTACTAATTGTTTTTTATGTAGTTATGTTTTTCTTTTCTTTTTTATTAGACCCTTTAAAGGTTTTTGTAACTGTCTATCTGACTGATATATAATACTAATTTACTTAACCGTGAACTGATAACAGAGGTATACCTCACCTGTTAGAGCGCAATTATATCCTATATAGCAGATACTTGCACAACATACTTCAAGGCCTGCAGAGGGAGAGAAAAGAGAGAGAAAAAAGAAGTGTTAGACAAGCTATCCTTCGCAATACATCCCAGTTACGTTTATATGAAGAGAGACAAGACATAGATGCACTGAGACCATCTTGGTTTTATAAAAGGGGATTTATTAATGTCAGCAAATGACTGGAAGTGAGAGCACTAGTCATGACAACCAGTGCAATCTGTCCTGAACATCCTCGCTTTACATCTTTGTCAGTATCACTACAACATGTGCACAAGGCCATCACTCGTTTTCAAGTCTCTCATCTGAAGTCATGACTTGTCCTCAAACTGCATCTGGCTGCAAATCGTCAAGGATTGCCAACTATCTCTGAGGTCTAGCACATAGTCCAAAGGGTAGTAGTCAGGACAGGATACCCACACTGAGCCTTGAAACCTACAAACGCTATTAAAGTGGAATTTTAAAGCACAAATCATTCCTTGGGGCCCAATTTTAGTGTCTTGTTTTAATGAGATGAATTTTTTTTTTTTTTCATTACTTTTATTTGTTGAAAGAGTCTTAAAAAGTAATTTATTTGCTTGACACAGAAGGACGTAGAGAAATATAGATTTTCAGACGTGACCAAGCCAACTATAGGGACCAAATAGGCAGAAAATCAATCAGCTCAAAGAGGCCTTTGAACTGCCTCTGATCATGCTGTGACGCTCCAGCTCACATCACATTCTCACATTTTCATAAGTTGTCTGCTTGTAACTGGCAAGCAACTGATACTTAAAATGTAATGCAAAGAAGATGATTTCCCTAAATATTAAACTTCACAGAGCACTTTTTATCCCCCCCAAAGTAAACTTTTGATGCCAATGAAATGAAGAGTAAATTTATTTCAGAGTAAAATAAATGAAAACATTAAAATGTAGGATTCCTGAATAATATGTAGGGATTATGCAGAGCACAAATAAAACGAGAGAGCACATATAGCCAAAATGCCTACAAGGTCAATTCTCAGTCAGTGTTTTAAGGAACAAAATAAACACAGCAAGGGACAGTAGATACTCAGGCGTGTATGTTTACTCTTTTACAGGGAATGTCATGTTGAAATCCCTAGCTGTTTACTTGCTCATTGGAGCATTACAACTCGAGAAAATTGTCTCTTAACAGCACAACTTTTTGACATTTTTCTCTCCTAAAATGGTGACTGTTAACTGTTATCCACAGTTTGACTTTACAATGAAAACTGGAAGTCTCCCTGCACAAGATGTGAGCACAAAAACACATATCTCAGACTACATTCCAGTGGTCGAATGATCTTGTGGACCAATGTATGATGTGAAAGCACAGTTGTTGTTGAAAAATGGAGCACACATGTTAACGCAGTAGAAACATTTAGAAGGAAAAAAAATCAAAGCTCCTAAAGAAAGAAGTAGCTCAGCAAGCACCTGTCAATTGGATTGGAAAGATCACTCACATGAAACTTTCTATACCTGACTTTAAAAAAAGGCAAACTGTTTATCTTTGCCACCGGAGCTCAAGACTGTTCATACAAACCCTAGATGCTGCAACTGCATGTCCATGTTAGTGGGAGGGACATTGTTTAGGAAGCTCAGAACAGAACAATGAGCAAATTCACACGATGCCAATGTGAGCCCAACCATCAGACAATAAAACATAAAGACAGCAAACACATGAAGATAGCAGGGTTAAAGGTCGTTAATCCTTTAGCCCGTGTGTTGCGATGTTGTTATGTGTTTGGTTTCTTTATGGTTACCGCATCCTTTTCTCCTCTCTTGTTTCTTTTCATTTGTGCTGAATGAAAACCTCGCCTTGGAGGTGTTCACTTCAAGCAAATTCTATTTAAAAGTAACAATATGAAACCTAACACAGCACTTAGAGCCACACTCTGTCCTTTAGTTCCTGAACCACTGTCAGGTGACACCTTTTCTTTCTACGTCCAGCTAACTGTGTGCTAAAAGCATGCTTTCATACAACATAGTGCAAACTTTGTGTTCCGCTCAACACACTGTATAGGACTGATGTATACTCACAACAAAAACAAAACTGGATTTTCCTCTGAAGACACACACACACTGAACGCATTTAAACACATCTAAATGTCAAAAGGTCACTACAGTTATAGTTTTGACTGGTGTGATGCAGAACAGAACACTGACGCCCTCTTAAGCTCCTTGAGCCTCATCTTTTGACCTCATGATCTACAGGAGAAAACAAAACAAGACAAAGAAAATGAAATAAATGAATGAAAAAATGTGACAAAGCAGTCCATAGAGTCGCCGATGGGGATTGAGTATTGGACCACTATTATGTTCAAACAAACCATTTTAGAAGCATGAATTAAATGAAATTATAATTATTTTTTTTGCACCACTATATTAAAAGCATGAAAATTCTGAAGTGCCTCCTTGCACTTTGTGTATATATTGTAGGTAACATATGTTTTTGTTTGTTTCTTTTCTTTTCTTTTTTTTGGGGGGGAGGGAGGGGGGGTTGCATTGAAATGGTACGTAGGAATATAGTTTCATTGCTGTGACATTTTTAATGTAATTCTCTAGGGAAATATATATATATATATATATATATGTTCTGAATAAAATTAGATTAGACAAAATGTATAGAGGAAATTGTGTAATGAAATGCTTTATTTTCTAATTGCTCATAACTAGTTGTTTTACTTACCTGTCACACACCAATATATATATATATATCTTTTTTTTTTATCTAATGTAAGTGTTTGAATGTTTGCTCCATGAGGTTATAATCAGTGTGAATTCATCGTCATTGTATATACATAAATATATAATTGTTCTGTTCTGTGGCAATGCAGAATTTCCTGAAATCACAGTGATCCTGAAATCAACACTGTTTGCATGAATAAAAAAAAAAAAAAAAGAGAGGGTGAGAAAGAATGGAAATAAAAATGAGTAAGGGGAAGTTTCTGGTTAAAAAGGAGGCCAACTTTAGGTTGAAATTACTGTTATAAATGTTATTGGAGAGAGCGTCAAAGGAGAAGGTCAAATTTGCCCCGTGTGGAAGATACGAGTGAGGACTCAAACAAAGCCAAGTAGTTTAAACGGAGAGAAAGAACAAGCATCTGCGGTTTTGCGATGCCTATTACAGTATAGATTATCAATCCTCAGGTGACTCATATGAAACATTTTTTCAATGGAGAAACTGGCTCTAGTCTCAGGCATCTTTGTTTACCTGGTGCGTGTGCATTTAAAGCTGCAAGACATACATACCTGTGACAGCCTTCAACACATCTTCACACATTCCACCTCTGTTGTGCCATCAATATCAAAGAGGTCCAGTCTGTCGAAATCCTGTTTGGTACACTGCCTTTTCTCCACTTGCCTTTTTTTTTTGGCTTTTTACACAGAAACCACAGGCGCTCAGCTAAATGGTACTGATGACATGGAAACTGACACAACAAAGAGCCAGCATATCTTCAAGCTTGTCCTTTTCTACTGAAGTGTGTCTTACTGAACAAAGTCCTAAACAGGGCTGATAGCCTGTCTCACGCCTGCCAACGATGTATTTTCTAGATCTTTCTTTTCTATACCTGCCCTCGTAGTAAATCTGTTGTCACCCTGATGTAAGGGCAGAGTGTGTATGCATGTGTGCGTGCGTGTGTGTGGGAAAATACACTATTGAAGGAAAAGAAAAGAAAAACCGTTCTGTCCTTGGTCAGTGGTATATACATAAAAATCTGTTTCTACATATCAATAAGTGTTGTACCTTTGGTGTACATATACAAATATAACTAATAAATGTTGATTCATAACTAAAGTTCTGGCTGGTAGTTGAAGTTTGTCTATTAAATTCATTAAATTATTACAAAATAATTAGAATTACTTCATGTTGGTACTTATGTTGTACTTAAGTCTGCACACCCTTTCATAATGGCGGTTTAATGTCCTCACAGTCAACTCCTGGTATTACCTTCACTGTAACCAAGTACTTTACTTATGCTTACTTATCTTAAGCCTACTTAATACTTTCAGTAGAGAGTATAAAAGTTTTTACTTCAACACATTTCTTTGATATTTTTTAGTCCCACAATATTCAAAAGTTTAATTAATTATTAAGTACAAGGCAGTATGCCCGTATTAATTTTCATTCAATCCAGATCTTGGATTTGAGTAAAGTGTACACTGCTTTTGCTAGATTTATGAAGTGTTTAGGAAGTAGATGCGCATGCGCACTCACTCATACTGCTGAATGAAATCTCCGGTCGTTCGCTCATAAGCTGTTTCTTTTCATGTTCTGTATCATAAATAACACGAAACACATTTGCCTACTCTCCTACTGATTTTAATTTAGACATTTTGCAAAGAAAGTAAAGACATTAAACATGTGGTACACGTTTTGAAGCTTGGGCACAGAGGCGACCACCCAACCCGGGACCACCGGGCTCTCTCTGAGGGGAGGGGAAGAGAAGCAGAAGAAAGGGAGATGCCCGGGTAAAGCTCCGTCCAGCATGAACTAAAACACAGCACAGAGAGTTCAGAAACAATTCAGAATGAGTTAAAAGGATTGTTTAAATGAACAAAGTAGTTTTAAAGTCTGTATACTGCTAACGGATCAATTTTCTGACCCAGAGCGCGGCCCTTGGGGGTTCTGAATAAGGGCTTTGTACCAGGCAGCCACTCTCCCATCTTCCAGGTACTGCATACCGCAACTGAATCTTTTGGTGGTACCGGACCGTACCGGCTTACTTTCACCCCTGGCTCAGTCCTCATCCCTCCCCATGAGGTCATTTCGTACTAGCATAGCCTCATGAAGGGAATGTATGTACTCCCTATTGATGAACCACCAAGTGTTGCTAAGGTAGCAGCTTCCATTAACTCATACCCAACAAATGGAGGAAGAGCACACGCAGACTAAGAAACCAGCCACTGCAAAGCATTATTTAAGAAGCACGTCCAGAAAATGAAGCATAAGCATGTAAGTAAGTTCTTTAACCCGGCAAGCTACCTGATATGCGCCCTGCATTTCAGCAAAATTACATTTACAGTGGATATGTCAAGGTATTTGAGGTATAAAACCAGAAATAACATGAAATAGGGATGTTATATATTCAATGCAGTATTTCAAAAAGAGAAATCCAGAGGGGAAAAAATATATATATGTAAATATATATCAAAAAAACAAAACAAAACAAAAAAAACAATAAGAATTTGCAGCCCTCCCACTGCATAAGCCTGTAAACCCTTTTATAATCAGGGTTTAACGTCCTCACAAAGTAACCACTTGGTTAGTCTTTGCTTAAGTGTTTAGGGTTTTTCTGAGATTTATGGGCTGTAAAGCGCTGACAGAGAAACTGCAAAACTTCATTACTGAAAGGCATCAATCACAATAGGGGTATGAAGGAGTTTCAAAGGCAGACAACATTTCCTTTGGTGAGTTTGATGCAGTTTTTTGATAAAGGATAATAACCATTGATCCAGCCATTTCTGTGTAGAGGGGAGCAGGTGAAGAGCTGCAGAAGTACAGCAGGCACTTCCTAAACAAAGACCGTATCTGTTACCTGTCACCATCTGATCATATGTTTGTAAATGTTTTCATATAACTGCACTGCTACTAGGTCGAAAATCTGCTACGAAATTCTTTCAGAAGCTTCATTTATCTGACATGTGCTCCTCAGTGTGGCCACTAGGGGACTGACTCACTTCACTAAATAACAATTGGGAGATTTTCTGCAGTAATTTTTATCAACGTCTGTGGCCACTCCTAAATCAGACATTGTGTGTGGATTGTAATTTAACTAAAACACATAGTTTTCACACATACATTTTAAAGTGTATTTGTCTTGTCAGAGAAAACTACATAATCATAGGGAGAACATAGAAACTCCACACAGTCAGGTTTGTATTATTATTATTATTATTATTGTTATTATTATTATTATTATTATTACCATTATTGTTGTTTGTTGTTGTGTTATTTGTTGTCCTTTACAAAGGCATTAAGAAGAAAGAAAATTTAAATAAAAAAAATAAAATTAAATAGATTGATACAATTTAAATGTATAATACAATCAAACACAAAAAAATGATTTGGACAAAAAAAAAAAGATTAAAACTTGACTAAAGAAAGGCACAAGAAAACAGTAGTTTTCAGCTTAATTTTAAATGTGTCTGGAGTTGAGGCACATTTGATATCAACAGGAAGTTTATTCCATCTGTGTTCAGCACAGCAGCTAAATGCATTTTCATCCAGTTTGACTCTAACTGGAGCTGGAGCTACCAGCTAACTGCTACCTAAAGACCTGAGTTCTATTTGGTTTATACTCTAAAAGAAGATCAATAATTCTGGCCTCATATTATTGACTGACTTGTAAACCAACAACACTTTAAAGTCTATTCTGTAGGTAGCTGATAACCAGTGTAAGGACCTCAAAACAGGAATAATATGCTCAGTTTTTCTGTTTTATGTTGGAACTCTTGCAGCAACGTTCTGGATGAGCTAGCTGTCTAACAATCTTTTTTTTTTTTTTCCCCACAAGACCAGACACAAGATCATTATTATTATTCTTTTAATTATCATTTAATTATTTATTATTGGACTCTTAGTAAATTTTACACTAAAAGACCAATGAACTAGGTGGGTGTAGTTGGGATGAACCATGCAGAGGGTTGTGTATGAGTGCAATATTGACATTTTGAGTTACCAACCCCACACTCCTGGTCTCAGACGCTGCCAGTCCCACGGTCCCGGCCGTCATCACATCCTCTCCCCGTTCCCGGCAGCTTTTGATCTTGCTCATGTTCCTGCTTTGGCTTTGTCGATTCTAGATCCAAGGTGCCCGCCTGAACTGTATCTATTGTGCGCCCGGTGCTGAGGGTTATATTTGTTGAGTTTTTGCTCAACTGATTGTTTGTTTGTTTGAACCTGCATCTCATTGCTTCCTGTGTATATAAGGTCTTGTCTGCTCCTTGCTGGTCCTCGTATGTTCATTCCCTGTGTCTCTACCCTGTGGTTTACTGGAATGAAGGGGCTCATTGCAACGCATTTTGGTCCTCATAACATCCTAACATATTTCAATCAAATCCAAATAAAAATTAAAAGACACAACTGCATCTAATCACCACTTTGTTTCAGAATATAACTGTATTTTATTATTTTTTCTCAGATGAATATTAAACTTTAAACATGCGCATATTTCTAATTTAATTCACTGTGTATGTAGATATCACAGCTGAAGAATTCCACAAAGGATCCTGGCTTCTTTACTTTATCTATCTATATTATCTGTATCTGTCTCACTGCATCTCTCTCCTCCTAAATCTTTTTCAGACTCAAGACATCCTTTAAAATATTTTCCTAATAGTGTTTCTGGATCATGTGCAGGAAGATGAAGAATGGAACAGAGGAGAAGAGGAGGCACAAATTGGACGATTTAGAAGAGCCTATCAGAACATGGTTCCCATGAGATCACTGGTTGGTTTCATTCTGAGAGGCTGTTTTGAAGCCTTTGACTGTTGCCATCTTGGATTTTTCATTCTGACAAGTGACTGTGTCTCTACAAGAGGGGAATGCTGGAGAGAATTACATGAAACCTGATTGGACAAAATTCTTCTATTTGAGGCCTAATGTCTTTAATTATGCGATTTATTAAAAAAAAAAAAAAAAAAAAGAAAAGAAAAAAAAGAAAAAACAAAATGACTGCCAATATTTGGATGACAAGGAAATGAAGTGCCTGCTGGAAGACCAGCTTTCTCCTTCATTTCACATTTTAGACCCATCAGATATATTCTTTTTTATATACATACTATGCTGAAACACTGATGATTTTGTATTACGAATTAATTTCTGTTTCATTCATAGAGCTCCAGCAGAGCCTCCCCCGCCCCCCGTACTACGTATGAAGACATGTAAGGGGTAGCACACAAACCCATCTGGTACTTGCAGATTTGTGTTTTTCTGGTCTTTCCCATCCTATTGGCTTCTTCCAGGATGGCCACTTTTGTAGCCCTCAGTTCTGATCTTTTTTTTCTTGTAGAAAAAAATCAGTAGCATAGCCAAGGCATTTCTTTTGAGGTTCAGCATGTTGACATGCTTTCCTCATTTTGTCTTTCCTCTCATGCTGAATCAGTTCCTTCCATCTTCTCTGTATGGAGAGATCTTTAGGCCTCTTTACCTACCTCATATCAGCTACACATTTATCCCTTGATAGATGTGTAGCTTCTTTGTTTTGGAGGTATGTGATGTCCACTCTGCAGTAGTACACCATGGTTGTTCGAAGACAGAACATCACTTAAAATGAATGATCTGGGTTTGAGTTTTTTTTTTTTTTTTTTTTTTTTGGCTTGTTGCTTTACCGGAAGAGGTCATGTCTGAAAAAAAAAAGAGCCCCAAATGCAGTGCATTACTGCCACCTAGCAGGTGAAAATAGCACCATTTTGTGCTACTTAGGTTTCCTATATGCATACCAAAATATAATCTCATGGAGTTCTAGCCATCTCGACGAACAAACACCCCTGGGATCAGCAGGATCAGGGAGCATGGCCATTGTCCTTGGGAAGTTGTGGTGAGACATCAAGCTTCCATTAAAGTACAGTCTGGACAGATCTGTCCAGTGCAGCACTAAAACAAAGAGAAAAGACAACCATATAAACTTAGTCCTATAGCAAAACAAATTCTTGCCACACATTTTGTTGGACTGCAGGACGACAGAGCACTGATGGACAGGAAAGACTCAGTTAATGATGGGTGAACAGAACAAAAGAACCACTTCCTTTTTTCAAGACCATAAATCACTTAGCACACACAGATTAAAGACATGCTGGAAAAGAAAAAAACCCAGACCAAATCATTTGGTGAGGGGCACCATCGGGGTATGCATCTTAAAGGCTGAAACATGTCTTCTCTATGTCTCGTAATGACTGTCTTTATCTCACTCTTTGTTTCCTGTGTTCTCACATCCTGACCAGGGTGCCATGGAAACCTGTGGAGCAATGTAACCACTTACATTTCATTACAGTCAGGCCATCTATTTAACCTTTTTCTTTACATTCTCAGAAGAATCAGTGAGGGCACACCGCGTTCCACGTTTGTACACATTTATTTCATTCATGACTTTACAAATCTTTTCAGCAATGTGTTTTGTTAATGCATCTTCAAGCCCGTCTATGCTAGTACACTTGCTACAATCCTCAAAGCAGAGTAGATGGAAAAAAAAGGAACAAGTCAGACGAAAAAATTAAAAACAAAACTATATATTATTATGCTTTACATTGAGAATCAGACAAAAATAAAATTGCCACACTGGGAACTAGGATTTTTAAATTATGTAAATACTGTATCTCTATAGCATCCTAAAGAATCAGAGTAATTTGTGTGCGA
>JBAMYA010000021.1:11789937-11812530 GCA_037176975.1 Arrhamphus sclerolepis | reverse complement strand
ATATTGTCTGATGTGAAAATGTTGGCGTTTATGGGCTGGAGCTTACAGGTCGCTACTGCAATATTGATGTGGTTAAACAGCTCCTTGTTTAAGTGTCAGCTGCTGAGTGAAGTCTTCTTGAAACTTTCCAAGGTTGGAGAAATGCACATGTTTCGACCTTAAGACAAACTGATTTTCCTTCTTCATATCCTCTAAGTTAACTGAGCTGCATTCAGAGGTTTTTTAATGTTGGAGGAGAATTCAAAGGAGTCTGTGTTATAAATACACTAGGGGTGGGAATCGTTTACTCTCTCAAGATTCGATTAGATTCTGATTTTTGGGGCCACGATTCGATTCAAAGTTGATTTTCAATTTAAAACAATTTCATGTATTATAGTAAATATAATCATTTGAATTATGGTACAGAATTGCTTCTATACAGAAGAAGCAGCAGCCGCTGGTGAAGTTGAAACTCTTTTTCTGCAGCTGCAGGGACTCACTTTAAAATGCTGTGAATTCTCTGTATCCCAACGTGTGTTTAATCCTTTGGGCACCTGGTTGGTGCATGTTGTGGCTCCCTCATGGTTTCTGCTCTCCTCATTCACACAGCCACAGTCTTCGGCTCCACAAACAGCTAGCGCTGTGGACTGACTCCTCCGAGTTTGGGTTGTTGAACGGTGGATCTTTAGAAGACTGGATTGTCTGTCTGAGGGATGGTGAGTTCGGTGTTATCTCTGAACTGTTTTCATTCACCAGCTTTCATGTGTTTTATTTATTTATTTTTTTTACTTTTATTTGAGTTTCATCAATCATAAAACCATAAATATGCTCCTTATCAGGATAAACTCTGATTACCTCTGTGGGCGTAGCTTCACATAAATCAACCAATCACCACACAGTTCATTCATCATGACAACAACCAATAGGAGCTTAGCTGGCTTAATCATTAATGAACACACTATACCTTTTTATCGTGACAGAGAGAATCCCAGAGATTTCATGGGGTAGGTAATAATGCACATAGGCAGTTTTCAGTAAAATCAACATTAAATCCCGTATTTAGAGACCTCAGAAAACAAATGTAATTGGCCTTGATGCAGTTTATCAAACACTATTTGAATTATGAGGAGGCAACTTACACACACACATACACATATACATATTTAGTTTGTTAGTGTGTATATATTCTTTTGGAGGTGCTAAATTTAAAAAAATAATAATAATTCCATTTCATAGGTTTACACATAATCAAAAACAAACAAAAATAACATCACCAACAACAAAAAATAGGGTTGCAAATGATTAAAATGTAACTTCTTTCCTTCAAGGTAAATGAAGTAAATGATAAGTTCAGAACAATTGAACAAAATCCATCCATCCATTATCTAAACCGACTTCATGACTCCTTATATCAGAGTTCCAGCAAACTCCTTATAGCAGTTTGCTGGAGTCTTTCACAGTGGAGCATAATTCATTATAACTAATGATTTACTGTGCAGACAACAATGTTAACAACTAAACAAACATAATCAAAGGCCTATGGAGTGATTATGTAATGGCATACAAATAAGCCAAAAGCTTTGCAACTGCACCTCCACTGTCAGGATTTGGTATAGTGATGAGGACAGTGCAGACAGCAGAAGTGATACAACAAAAGTCCTTTAATAAATTCAAAGACCTGCTGGGGTAGTGGATCCAGAACATAAAAATTCCAAAAAACAGAACCACACAGGCAAAGATCCAAGTCACAGATGTGAAGAGGAGGTAAAACAGAAACCTAAAAGCTAACCAATATCCATTAATTCAGACACAGCATGGTGACAAAACAGGATGTGTGGCGCCCAGTGTTGCAAAGAAGCAGAACAAGCAGAGCTGAGAGATCGGCTGGACCACGCTAACTTTAGTTCAGTTACAGCTAGCTAGTTTAGCTCGGCTGATATTAACTGAGGACGATAATTTACATTTCTTTACATTCATTTTTATCAAATTTGTCCAAACATTGTCACGAACTGGTACTCATCAGTTAATCAGCCAACCCTTGGCAGGAAGAGCATTATGCTCAGACAAGACCAACCACGCAATGATTGACAAAGAGTGAAATGAGCCGGGGACAAAACCGGGGACAAGGAGTGCAAGAAACCCAAGAAAACACGGCAAACTAAAAAGAAGAAAAACAAAGAAAGATCTCAAAAAAAAAAGAAGCCCTAAACCAAACCACTAAACCAAACTGTAGACTACAGTTGAGCAATGATTGGTTGGAAAGGGCCAAACAGTTAACAGGTAACAAGGGGAGGAGTTGAACCTCAGAAGCATCACAGCACATATTTTCATAGTTAGAAATGTTCCCATGAAGAATGTAACACATATACAGTATATCCCTGGTGAATAAGAACAAACAGAAGTACAAGGATCTCGACACAGCAGGGTCTCAATATAACGAAGCATGAGGAGATAATTAGCTTCTCATATTTCCTAACCGATAAAAAAAAAAGAAAAAAAAAAGTGTAGGTCAGTATGGTTTTTGTGTGAGCATTGTGGGAGATCTGTTCAGGGAACCAGGAGGGTTAGCACCAATTGTTTAATGTACTTTTTTTTTTTTTCCTCTTCAGGTGTCATGAATTTGTAAGTGGTCACTTTAAATACTGCTCAGTGCTTATGCTGGATGTGAAATGGTTCCTTCCCAGTACTTTCCCAGTGTAATACGTGGAAGACAGCAGCCAGTGCCAAATGTTGCAACTTTAATTAGTTTTGGAATTGATTTCTGCTCAGAACAGACACTGTGGATATTCCCCACCATCTCTCACAATGGGGTAAAGGCAGAAAGGAATCTCTTCTGAGGTATAATCAGAATTAACAATATAACTACTAACTATCATTACAAACAAAACTTTCTCATGTACTTCCTGTTGAGACTGAATAATTTATGTAGCCTTATGAACAGAGATTAAAAAAAATATCAAGCAAAGAAGTCAATTTATTGTACACACAAAGACAACTCCTACTGTGGAGTAAAACAGATGCATTTTTTTCTATTCTAGCTCGGATCAAAGGAATATCTGAGATTTGGCAATCTAACAGCCTTGAATGCACTTAATAATATTTAGTTTCTTTTGCCAAGCTTTTCAGACCCATGCATGTAGCCAAAGCTTCACTATATGTTGAGCTATTAACAACAAAATACAAATAGAGAAATTGGAAAGGATTTTTTAATGCATTGATATTCAAAATGTTAGATACAATAAAACAAAAATAATCCCTCTTTGATATCTAAAAAAATTAGAAATGAAAGTATATTAAAACAAAATAATGTGCAAGCAGTGAGGACGTGCTTAGTTTTTTAGACTGTATGCCATAAAAAGTCTAATAAGAAAAGATATGTTCCCTTGCAACAGTCAAACAGTTGGCTGAATGTTAATAATGCTGAGGAGAATGATTCTGAAAGCATCTCTCATGGCACTTTGTCTAATAGGCATGCAGACTTGAAAAGGGCCACAATGCTCAAATACAACTAATGTCCGCAAAGTCCACAGGACACCCAGTAGCCATCAAGGACCGTCTCTTTCCTTCACCTCCATCAGAAGATTGTGACATGTTCATTAAGCAGCAGGGATTCCATTACTGCACTCAACAGCCACCCTGTCACAATGCTCGCACATAGTTGGTTACATATGCAGTCTCAGGAATGTTAATTGTTGCTGTCCGCCCCATAGTCACTCATTTCATTTTTCTATAGATTTTCTAACATCCACCCTTTTTTCCTCCCCTTTGTTTGCTCTGCAGGTGGTACAGTGTGCCACTTTTAGACTGTCAGAGAAGCGTTTAAATTATAGTTTAAATGTACTTGTTGAGAGCTTATTAAATTTAAAATAGAGACAGGGAGAGAGAGAGAGAGAGGGAGACGGAGAGAAAGCGAAACTCAGAGAAAGTTAAAGGTGACAATAGCAAACTAGAGTGTGAGAGTCGGTTTTAAAATTCAAATTCCAATATTTTCTTCTATCCAGGAAAAGTGTTCTTTTTTTTCTTTTCTTTTTTTAATCTTTCTCTGTATACCCGTCTTCCTCTTGCCAGGCTGCTTGTTAAAGGGAATATTATTGGTCAGCATTATATGTTTAGTGATGATCACTTCAAAGCCCTACACTCTGACTGCCAGTACAGAAATCCTCTGGAATAAAATGCTGCTAGCTTTTTCAGAAGGACAGGGGCACTGAGGTTTGAGAAATAGAAGTTTGTTTTTGTATGAGAAATAACACTTGCTAACAACCTCTTTAAATAATTTGTTGAATATAAATCGTTTGACCCTTGTCATCCCATTTCTACACACAGTACGGCCGGCGGGGGGTGGGTGGGTGGGGGCGGGTTGACATGACACCTCATAACGTGCATTATTTGGTCACAGGGCACACAAACTGTGGTATTTTACTCAGCTCAATCCAATAGTTTTGTTAGCTAACCCTGGCTAAACAGAAAGGGAAAATGAAACGGTGTAAGACTGAAGGTCCAAACTAATGGAGTGGGTTCAGTGGATGCTGAGGTGCATAGTCCGCAGAGGTCACCAACTTTCTGGAGAGTCAACCACTACAGACCTCCAAACTTCATGTGGCCTTCAGATTAGCTCAAGAACAGTGTGTAGAGAGCTTCATGGAATGGGTTTCCATGACTGAGCAGCTACATCCAAGCCATACCTCACCAAGTGCAATGCAAAGCGCTGGATGCAGTGGTGTAAAGCACACAGCCACTGGACTCTAAAGCAGTGGAGGCGTGTTCTCTGGAGTGATGGATCGCACTTCTCCATCTGGCAATCTGATGGACGAGTCTGGGTTTGGCAGTTGCCAGGTAAGTGTAAAGTTTAGTGGAGAGGAGATTATGGTGTGAGGTTGTTTTTCAGGGGCTGGGTGTGTACCCTTAGTTCCAATGAAAGGAACTCTGAATGCTTCAGCTTACTTAGAGATTTTGGATAATTCCATTCTCTCAACTTTGTGGGAACAATTTGGAGATGGCCACTTCCTCTTTCAACATGATGTGCAATAGTTCACAAAGCAAGATCCATAAAGACATGGATGAGAAAGTTGGTGTGGATGAACTTGACTGGCCTGCACAAAGTCCTGACCTCAACCAGATAGAACACCTTTGGGATGAATTAGAACAGAGACTGAGGGCCAGGCCTTTTGGTCCAACATCACCTTACAAATGTGTGTTGGGAAGAATGGTCAAAAATTCCCAAACACACTCCGACACCTTGAGGACAGCCTTTCCAGAAGAGTGGAAGCTGTTATAGCTTCAAAGAGTGGGCCGACATCATATTGAACCCCATGGATTAAGAATGGGAAGTCACTTAAGTTCATATGAGAGTTAAAGCAGGTGAGCGAATACTTTTGGCAGGATAGTTTATCTTTCTCCTCAATTTTTTCTATCACAATAATTAACTAAAATGAATCGGTCCTCCAACCCATACAACTGTATAACCATTCACTCAGTTCTGTTCTTTTTTTCCCCACTCCTCTTTTCACACTTTCTCTGTCCTTCCTTCTGTATCACATAGTCAGACACTTAAATGTTTCTCATACACTTTCTCTGTCCTTCTTTACAAACGTTCTGTCTTCTTCAACAGTTGCTCCACATGCCATAACCAACTTAACGAACCCAAACTCTTCAGTCCATGTACCCAAATATGTTAAACTGTGATCACCTATTTTCTCCTCATGACCCGCACAATCTCGCTCTCCAAGGGGCACCCAGCAGCGCTCTGACTTAACCCCATATCCCAAATATGGGGTGTACACGTGTACTTGCTACTGACAGACGTCTCTGACAGCACAGATCACTATTCTCCTGCCGCAAAACTCAGACCAAACCTCAGCGCACCTCACCGTGGCCCCCCCGACAGCGAGAGAGAGTCAAAGGCAAAAACAAAGGAAAAATAAAACAAAACAAAGAAACCCAGCACATCTCACCGTGGTGCATATAGAGAGGAGTTCTCGCTCCGCGCTGGCAGCCACAGACGCGCCGTCCCCCCATCTCTGAAGACCTACACGAGGTTGGAGGATGGAGGTAGCTGTCTCAGGACAACCTGAGACGGCCAGACGAGAGCCCCCAAAAACATCTGACACCAACTGTTGTGGCAAAATGTCTTATTACTAAAAAGCACCAGAGAGATGAACTTATTATAAAAAAAAGATTTAATGAACAGTTTGTGCACAAAAAGGTTAACAGTCAACACAGCTGTACAGGACAACAGTGGGAGTGCTCTGAGGAGATACCTCAAAACAGGATCTTTTATATTGCTGAGTCTCAAGACACATCAGAAGACCTTGGGTCCTGCCAAGAAGTGCCATCCTGTCTCCTGATTACATGCATAACTAGGCTACTGACCTATGGTGGATAAGATGTACCAAAGCCTGAAAGATTCCTGTCCATATGTTAGGTCAGTCTGACTTATAGCCTACCGTGTGTGTGTATGTATATGTGTTATGTGTGTCTATATGTAAATTTTCCCTCCACAGGCAACTATTCATACAATAGTTTGCTGTCCATACACTGAAATACAACTCCAACAGCGTTTCTATTGCACACATAATGAAATGTGCTCATATGTAAACTGTTTTCTTCACTTTATCATTGTTCTTTTGATTAACTCACCCTTTACTCCCAGTTTTCTACAAAGTATTACTGTAATTAAAAATGTAACCATGATTTGAGTAAGACAAAATGGTTTTCTTGTGAGATTTAAACACTAAAATTACTTAAATAGTTTTAGGAACCAAAATTACCCAGTTAGGAAAAGACTGAGGTTTGTGTTTATACACAATAATATAATATTATGGCTCACAAATATTGCTCCCATTCTATAAATCTTTACAAAGTTAATGTCTTACATAGACTGTTTTACGACATGCACCTTTAAAACTTGAAATGTTTTAAACAATTCACCTTAAGGGATTAATAAAGCACCTATGTATCTGAGAATACATTTAAAACACATTCATCTTAAATCGACTGGACTTGTTTCTGGACAGATTGTGTTTCCTAAAGTGTCAGTAAGTTGTTTAAATTGACTTGTTATACTGACAAAAGGCAATAGGGCAAAAGGCAAAGCTCTCTTTTTACCGGTCGATTTACATTCCAGCCCTTATCTCTGGTCATGAATTGTGGGTAATGACTGAAAGAATGAGACTGTGAATACAAGCAGCTGAAATGAGTTTCCTACGTAGGGTGGCTGGACTCTCCTTTACAGATGAGGTGAGAAGTTCAGTCATTTGGGGGTGAGTGAGTAGAGTCACTGCTCCTACACATCGAGAGGAACCAGTGGAGGTGGTTCTGAAGCCTTCTGGATGTCTCCTTAGGGAGATATCTGCCACGGGGCAGATCCAGGACACACTGGAGAGATTATGCCTCTCAGCAGTCTTGGGAATACCTCGCTATCCCCCTGGAGGAGTTAGAGGAGTGGGCAGAGAGAGGGAAGTCTAGGTATTGTTGCTGAGGCTGCTGCCCCTGTGACCTGGATTTGGATAAACGGAAGTTAATGAATGGATGGATGCTAACCGACACCCATGCAGCAGCTTATGCTATTAGGTTGCAGAGTGGTGCCAGTGATGTCATGAAACTGGTGGATTTCTGATAGAGGCATTTCAGATAACAGAGACATTGCAGCTGTCTGCAGAGTTGAAGCAAACCATTTTTGCTTCACGTTTTGAATGCTTCGTTGGACAGAAGATGGCATGAAATATCTGCATTCAGTCCACAGGAAATGGAAGAGCTGTGGTGCGTTCTCTTTTTCCCTTCAACCTCAGGTCTTACTGGCAGTGCCTGCTGGACTCATGAGATTATGAGTTTACCTGAAGGTTCGGATCTGTGGCAGTCTGCAGCTTTACACCTCCTTACGTGGTGGTCCCTGGGTGGGGTTTATGCTGATTAGTGAGCTTCTGGAGCACGCTCCCAACTTGTGATTAATTGAAATTCAGTAACGTGCATGTATTCTTCCCAAATATAATGCAAAAGTGATATACAGCATTCAGTCAGATTTTTGGTACGAAAGTGATTTATGTGCAAATCTCCTCACAGACATGGGAAGATTTCATGAACAAGGCCCATTGTGTTATTTTCTTGTATTGTGATTAAGCTGAGGGTCAGATCACATTTTATGGAAAATGAACGCAGAAATACCTTAAATTATATACACATGTATGCATATGTGGGTGGATGTTGTCTATGTGTATGGATATCCACATATGCATGCACACATTCATATTTTCATATGTATTCAAAAATGTAAATATTTTTCTTTGACAAAGGTTACAGTCATGTTCCTCATTAAAGTGGCATTAGGCACGTCTATTTTCAGCTTTGTATATTTTCATTGGTTATTTATGTAACATAGTGATTAGCTATACAGGTCAGACATATATAAAAACTATAGCTGTTTCAAACATTGCACCTGTGCTTTGAAGTGGATTGGCAGAAGTCCATCTAATGTTCAATTCCAGAGTTTGTCAAGTCTTCTCAAGAAGTGAAATGCAGTCTATACAATGTAAGGAACTCCTCAAATGCAATTAATTCTAAATAATCACTTTCTCAAGACGAAAGCATGAAAGGCAAGATTAATAGTGTGGAAGACCTGGGAGGGAGGGAACACATTCTTCACCTTCTTGGCCCTCTCGCTCATTTACTTTCAGCCCCTTTTCTTTTTCAACAGCTGAAAAGTCTGAGATACATTATTGGAGCTAATCAGAGTCGAATGAGGAAAGCGCTGAGGTGAGACAGCAGAAATTACCTCTCTCCTCAGCCTGCCTCCCTGCCCTCATTCACCGAGTCTCTGTCCACATGTTCTCTGATTGAGGGTGAGAGATGAAGGTGCTGGGAGGGAGCTGACAGAGAAGGGCGTGCAGCTGATTTGAAGAGGTGTGAGCATTGCTCTGAAGTCAAGGGGGTGATGGAATGAATCTCTATTACGATGAAGTGAGAATGTAAAGAAATTAATGTTACAAGAGGTGGTGATTAATGTAATTTCATTTTGTCTGCTTTGATTATAGGACGACGGTCCCCATGACAGACTCCTGAAAGTCAACAAACCAATGAGTTTACAGAGTTTCCTTTAGCGCAACATTCCCCTCGAGTACAGTAATGATGACAGAAGACATGGTGTCATCACCTCTTCTGCTCTTCTAGGGGTGGATATAGTAGTGGGGGTAGAGGGTTAATAGGTAGAAAATAATGGAAGAGACACTCTAACAGTCAGATACATTTCCTTTAAATCATGTCCATCATATAGTTGCAGGAAAATGTTAACTTTCCTTCAACCCTTCTATATTACCTTGATTTATTTATTTATTTTTTTAAATTTTTTTACTGGAAAAAAGTGACCTCAAACTATTGTTGCTGTGATTGTACTTCAAAGACTGGCTGCATATTGTGACTTTGGAAGTTTGCTTAATAATATCTAAAACCACCCACCCCCCCCCACACACACACAAAATCACACTCACACACAAAAACAGGCTTTGCCTTGTTTAACTTGCACTAGTGTGCTATCACCTCCTCAGCATCTGTCACCACAGGGGATGATCACCAGGTATTACTAAGCAGTGACAGCCCCTCTGCCTGTTCTCATTGTCCCTGCTGGCAGATCATTTCTCCCCCTGTCCTCTTGCATTATCTCTTTACACACAGAGCTCTTTGCTTACGGATGAACATGAGGGCTTAGAAGGTTCATTAGCATTTATTTTTGTTCATTTTATGGTGGGCCTATGGAGTGTTATGATGCCTGCACAACTGGACTGACCCCATGGTTCAAATGTGCTAATAGCCCATAAACACAGACAAGGCCTGCAGATGACAACCTGTCACTGCCCATACCCTGTCATCTGCAACTCACCAAGCCCTTTAAATAAGTGTCTTGGGTGTCATTGTCTCTGAGGGTTGCCTTATGGGGAGAAGCATAATAAAACTATGACCATAAGTGGCTTGGCCTCATGGTGTAGCATTTGATAAGTGGCAGCAGACAATAGACAATGTAAGTTGCAGTGGCAGAAAGTAGTTAAAGCAGAAGGGAAAAACAACAACAAAACAAACATGCAAACTGGATAGAGGTGGTGCTGTCCCAGGAAAATAAATAAAGACAAAAATCCCTAACTGAAGATCTTTGGTAAAAGTAATTTCCACTGTTTCTGGTCCTGTAATACTTATAAGGTACTCAGTGGAGACCAATGTCATTTGTGTTTCCACTATAATACCATGAGGGCAGGGTCCCTCCATACCTTTAAGAATTCCTTGAAGGATAAACAACAAAACTCTTTTCATGTTGTAATTATCCGGGTTGGAAGACACACAAAGATTAGAGAATTAGTTTTAATTACAATGTACAGTCTGTTCCTGTGCATAAAAGATGCTTTGTGCAAGAAGACCTCTTTCAAATTTGCAGTATAATTTAAAAAATAAAATAAAATAAAGCTATGTTGTGCATACATTTCTTTAATACATTCTAGTATACAACATAAACTGTGGTTCAGTCAGGTGAGTTTTATTGTATCCAGACTCAAAAACCTTTGTTTCAGTTAAAGCTAGTGTATCATGTGGACAACATCGCATACTTTTACTTTTATTACGAATTTAAGTTTCATGCATAAAAAAAAAAAAGAAAATTCCATTAATCTCGAAGCATTTGACTGTCCTGAACTGCCAATTAGCATGATCTCTCTCACTGACAGACCTTTTACAGCTGAAATAAATGTCAGCTGCATTTGACAGTGCCAAGGTGTTCATCAGCGCTCTCCATGATGCCAATAACTGACTGTCTCTGTATAATATTTCTAACACATCTTGCCTGAACTTACTGCAATAAATCAGAAAAAAATAAAATGGGAAGCACACATCAATACAAAACATAATTTTCTTTCTGTTACTGTTTATAAACAATACCCTTTAGAGACATATTGGAAGAGTCTGGCATATTGAACCTCATCCCAAGAACAGGACTCAGCATTACTGGAAAAGACACCTACTGGCAAGGCATAACTACTGGGTGGGGGAAGAAAAACAAAAAAAACAAAAAACAAAGTTGTGTTTAGCTTCTAATGGTGGGATCCATCCAGCATGCTTAACCAGAAGCCAGGCAGTCATAATCATGGAGGATCCTCAGATGATGACTGAGCCTTCCAACTTCCTACAATCTGCCTCTGCACAATTCAGAAAAACTTGCGAGGCATCATAATGGCTTAAATCAATTGGCACATGGAAACCCAGAAGGAGTCAAGCCCTGGTTGACATAACAGATACTTAAAAAACAAGAACAACTTTAAAGTCAGGAAACTCTAGAGGCCAATTCAAAGGCTCTATTCTAAACGAGATCCCACTCAGCCAGATCATCAAAAAGATGGCTATGGATACCACTTCCAGAGTGGCCCAGGTATAAGTCACCTCCTCTAATGTCATCAAACTGTCTGCCAACACTCAAAAAGCCATCGACTCACTAATCCACATCACCAGGATATACAGAGGAGATGTAAGAATGCCATTCAGACTAGATAAATGCACTCAAATGAAGGGACTGAATTACAACAGATGTTCCACATGTTCAGAACAGTACACATACCTTGGGATCACACAAGCAAATGGATGCAATGAAGTCAGCAAGAACCAAGTATGTACAAAGAGAAAGTTAGACCTTAAAGAGTTAGCTGAGCTCTTTGAAGTCCAAGCCACCGACATCTATGCCCTGCCAGTAATCATATACCTAACTGGTATAATAACCTGGGCACAGCAGGTGATGCAATACGCTGGCATCAAGAGAAGAAAGCATTTTGCAGTATAGGTCTCAACCACATCTTGTACCCTGAGACTGCACACTAAACAGAAGGAGTCAGGCTGGAGACTAATACAAAGTCACCATCCAGGATGAAATAAAAAAAAAAATTCAGAATCACATCCAGAAGTTGGTCCCAAATGATTAACTGCTAAGTGAATTTCTTAGGAAGCAGGAAACCTGTGAAAAAAGAGGGGAGAGGGAGGAGGTACTGTCTATTCTTGAAAGAAAAAAAAAAAAAAGGTTCAAAATATATGGGTGCAGTTTTTCTGGTCATAAACCAGCAATCCTAAATGCAGATGACGAAAAACCTGGATCCATGTGTATCATTTTACATGTTTATTTTAAAATAAAGCATTTACTTCATTGTTTAAATGAAGCCTTGATGAGATATATGACAGTGGAGGAGGTAAAGGTAAAGGAGAATAATGAGAAATGTTGAGAGAGAAGAAATTGACTTTGTTACATTAAGAAAATGAAGGCAGCAATAATCATGTCAGATGGACATTTCAATTTTTTTTTACACCATTTTCTCATTAAAATTATTGACATGTTGCTGTCTTTAACTGTCATTTTGGAGATTAATACTACACTCATGTCCCTTGGGTGCATTTAGAAGACTTGGACATTTTCTTTGGATCCTATTTAATTCAACTCCAACTCCATTTAATTAAAACATATTTCCTTTAAGTCCTTATTGAAACAGAAACACCACAAACTGATTCTGTCTTTGCAAGCCTTTGAGTTCCTGGTAGTCTCAAACCACTGAGCTGTTTTCTTTCACTTAGGGTTTTATTGGTTGTAGGTTGTGTTACACCACAGTTCTCACTGTTTGGCTACTAATGATGTTTGTTTTATTCGCAGTGCTGAAGAAACAGCCTGTCTTAAGCCTTAGCTTAAAAATATAAAATTATTTGAAGTAGCTTTAAGTGGCTATAGCAGTCGGGATCCAAAAAGAATAACTGCTGTGAGCCATCTGCTAAGACATTAAGGATCTTAAGCTTGTGTGTTTTTTTTCTTCTTATGCATATGTTGACATCTTTTTTTTCCCTTTCATTTTCTTTCCTTTTGAATCATATTCTTGCCTTGGCCTTCATATTGTAGACAAAAAAAAATATTCAAGTAGATGAGAATGAATAAATAAAGGATATTCAGATCAACTGATGAATGAATGCAAATGTTTTTGAAATGAAAGAATGAGAAAAACTGTGAACAAAAAAAGAAAAAACTGAAGGAGTAATCCATTTTTTAAAATAATTCTATTTATTTATTTATTTATTTTCTGTACAATTTTCCTCTTTTCTTGATGTGTAATAGGTGAAAAAGCAAAGAATTGAGGGACTCTGTCAGATGATTGGTGGCTGTTTATTTCAGCTGCACTATCCTTGTGTGTTAACCATCACATGGATGGCTGTATTTGAGGCTCTTCCATCATATCTGCGTAATGACCACCTTTCTGTAAAGCGTCCCTGTGAGAGTCATTATCCCTGATTCCATCGACGATAACAGGAGAAGGGGAATGGGGAGGATGGATGTAAGATGACAGGCTCTGTGCTTTTTGATGTCCCCCTCATATCTCCAGGGGGAAAGACTCACAGCCCCTCTCTTAAAACGAATCAACAGATCAACAAAAGTAATCAAGCCTCTTCAAAATCAAACTAAAGGATTATGCTTTCTTTTATGACATGCTACATTTTTACTCATTGATGTGTTCCTTGAAGGGCAGCCCACCAGTTGTGTACAAGGTAATGTCCAGGTCACTGGAGTTTTGAAGAAAGTCTTTTCAAGCACCACATGTTCCTTGACATTTGGGTAAGACGTTTCTATTGTGGAAGGGCTGGAGCTGTTATTTGACTGAAGGGCTGCTTGCATTGCACAGTGCTTTGTTTTGGTGCAGTATGGCTCTGTAAGCTTAATTTGGTAATGGCAATATCCTTTTGTCATGAGTAAAGAGAAAAAACAAAAAAACAAATAAGGACTGGATATTTTACTGAGAGGAACGCATTTCTTGTTTACCAGATACTTTAGTTTTTATACCCCCCCCCCAATCTAACTGGCTACAGCCTTTTTATTAATTAACTCTCCAGATATTCCACTGTCAAATTTCTGTTTCAAAAGGCAACAAAACAATGTAATGCATATAACCAATGTATCATTTATTATTTATGGCACCTTCACAGATGTGGACAGTATTCAGTGTAACAATTTGTGTCATTGTAGTGGTGGGGTGGATTACATCAGAAGATAATGATAATAACAATAACAATAATAATAATAAATAACACAAATATCCACAGACAAAAATACAGCTGACAAACTGTTTGTTGTGGCAATCAAGCTTTACTTAACACAGATAAAGCAATAAAAAGTATATTTTTGCTTGGGAATCATTTCATACCAAAGCAAAGTCAAAGTCTTAAATATGTGTGTGTATATCTATCTATACATATTATTGCTATGACTGCTATGTTCAGGTAGTTTTGTGCCTTTCCTTCTCTTTTACAGATGGCTGGTTTGCTCTGCTATAGGCAGCATGTTTTCTTATATAAACTGGGTGCAGACAGGCAGTGGATGCTGACTTTTTTTTTTTAAAAGGATCCAGTATTTAATGGCATTCTCTAGTGTCAGTAAATCTGCCACTCTGTCCTTTTAAGGCCACACAGAACATTGCATGTTTCTCTGGGTTTCTCACTCTGTCTTGAAATGAGTGTTGACAGTGTTATAATTTAGTTCAATTTGAGCAAGGCTGATGCACAAACATTTTCCATTTGTTTTAATTATTACCTCCATCAAGGAGGTTATGTTTTTGTTGGCGTTGGTTTGTCTGTTTGGCTGCAACATAACTCAAAACGTTATGGACGGATTTTCATAAAAATTTCAGGATATGTCCAAATTGGGCCAGCGAACAAATGATTACATTTTGGAGGTGATCCGGATCACTGTCTGGATCCAGGAATTTTTTTAAAGGATTCTATGTCATTGCAAGATAGGCCCATTTCCGGGATATGTGTATATATCTCCACAATAAATGCTCTGAATGCTTGGCAAAATAGATAAATAAATAAAAAAATACGGGACATGGTCATGACAGCATCAATATTGTGTAAAAGTGTGATCCGGATCCTGGCAATATTCTGGATACTAAGATCCGGAACATGAAAAAAGTCGGGGATATCATCTTTTTCAACATTGTGATGTAACAAATGAAGATACAGACATGCAACTAACACCAGATTGTAGCTGTCAGTCTGCTGAAACCAAAGAAGTATGTTAACAGATCTATAATAGTTAGGGAGCCAGAAGAAAACCGCCATTAAGAAAATGTTGATTTTTGCAAATAACTATTAAACTAATAATGATATCAATGTGATTCCAATTGGTACGGGTATGTTTCCATGGTCAAAGAACTCAAATAATATAGACAAAGCACATATAGGAATATTATTTTTAGGTTGAAGTCACAATATATGGGGGAACTGTGCTGCTTGGTGGAGGTCTGCACTCTCCGAGTGCTTTTCTAGTTAATTTTGTTATGACAATGTTGAGGATTTCTCATTTTGTTAAATATGTTTGTTAGGACCTGAGTCAGCTCATCAGTCTCGATTATGTCAGGACTTGCAGCTTTCCAGGGATTGATAGTCCTCAGCATCTGTGGGACATTATCCAGGTCAAGACACAGGATCTGCTTCTTGTGGTAAGGAATGCACTTTATTGCTGGCAGGTTAAGTGCCCCAAACCTCCCAAAGTAATGATTTAGGCAGTTATGAAAATCCACACCTGGCCTGTAGCCTGTGATAGACCAAATTCCCTCTACCATAGTTTTTACTTGTCTTTGTGGTTCTGAAAATGGTTTTGAATGTCCTGTCTGTGTACTTTCTTTGCCAGATAAATGTTTTTTCAGCTTAGTTCTTGCAGGTCTGAAAGCAGAGCAGTTGGTGTATAAATAAGATGTCCTCCTCGTACATGGTTGAAATCTCTTATGACACCTTATGACAATAGAGGCTACCTAAATACAATGGGAAATTCCAGGCGAGGATACAGCAATCACACTCATCCTGGGAATTACAGATATGTTCTTTTCTCGTCTTCCAGGATCTAATGGCTTCCTCTGTTTTTTCCACGCAAAACAGACAGGATCACCTCACTTGTAAACATCAGTGGTGATGTTTTCTTTGTCAAAATGATAGGAACAAAGACTGAAATTTCTTGTGAATTTTCCTGTTTGCCACTTTACCCACATTACATCCACTTAGGGTAATTACATCATAGGCTGTTAAAAATTACTGGACAAACCATTTGTTACGTCATTTGTAGGTTCCTTCCCTTTATCCTCATACTAAAATGAATATAACACCCATGCACAACAAAACATTGTGTCAGGTTTTTATTCAAACCTTACAAATTACTATATAATGCTGAGCAGCTAAAATGATGACAGACAGCCATCAGCTGGCCAACAGAGAACACGAGGAGATGTGACAGCCAGTCAGATCACTGGTAAAGATGCCATAAATGGATGAGTGAACAAGAGCAACAAACATTTTTGTTTTGACATAAACTGAAACAAAGATGTGGAGGAGAGAAAAGCTCCACTTCAATTTGGGAAGGGCAGACATTTTATAAAAAGGGGAAATGCTGGTCCAATAGTTGCCTCTGGACATCAGGTAGTCTTTCATCAGCTGCTGTAGCACAGAAATGACATGCAGAAATCAGTGGCTGAACAGCATGTCCCAGCATACAAATATCTTTGTGCTTACCAGACGATGAGTCTTGCAAAAATTACAAAATTTGGTTCAGCTATAAGAAACTTCACAAAGGAATGAATTGCCATCCTTGCTGTCCATTATCATGAAAACAGTAGTTTAGATTTGGTCTTCTTTCACAATATACCATGAGACCAGGTTGTTTCCTTCCTACTTTCTTTATACATTCAGACTTTGAAGAACTAATTTCAAATTTGTCCCGATGCAAAGACAATTAAATATAATATCTGAGGTGCATGTCGCCTGAAAATGTTACTCCTTTCATCCAATAAATCACAGAAAGAAGTTGAAAAAAACTTGTATTAAATTCCCTTTGATCTCTCCCATCTACCTCCTTCTCTGGAGACGTGAGACAGCAATTTCAATTCAATTTAATTCAATTTTATTTATATAGTGTCTATTTACAACAGAGTTGTCTCTAGGCCATTCTGAGAAACCCAGAACATGACCACCCGAGCACATGATTAAGCCTAACAATGGCAAATAAAAATTCCCGGCTCAGTTATAGGAGGGGACCCCGTGCTGATAGCCAGCTAGAGAAAGGAAGAAATGAGGAGGGAGACAGGACAGTGAGGATGAGAGAGGAAAGGTACAGAAATATATAACATGGGACAAAGATATAGAAATATCTGTTATAAAAATATATAAATATGTGGTGGTTGGAGGGTCAGACTGCAGGTGGGCCATGCCAGCGGGTATCCCACAGTGGCATCCAGTCGACAGGTGCCTGACCTTAAATGTAGCGAGGGAGTCTACATCCTGGAACCAAGGCTGGAAGATGACTTCATAATAGAGGAGCCGGATAGCTAAAGGGTCTGCCACCCTTTCCCTTTCACCCTTTCCTACAAAATCTTAGAACAGCAAGTGAACCTGCATTCAGGGAGTGGAGTGTTCTACTAAGACAGTATGGAACTATAAGATTATTCAGATATATTGGAGCTTCATTAGTGAAGGCTTTATATACAAGAATATTTTGAATTTGATTCTAGATTCAACAAGGAGCCAAAGTAATGAAGCTCTAACTGATGAGATCCAATCTCAATATCCAGTACTGGTTGGTACTCGTTAGAGTTGAGCCGGCACTTTTGCTAGCAATTATACGAGTAATACCAGTCAATATCTGTGCTCGGACTGAGCCTAACCCAGCATCACAGCCCCTCCCCCTACACACACCTCTGCTCACTCACACGGAGAACAGCTGTGTTTCTCCGTTTCCGTTAACGTTTCAGATTTCTTCAGCTTCAAGTTTGTTTCTATTTCAGTTTGTGGTAAACGTGGGTTTGTACAGATGCTGCCTGTCTGAGATTTTTTTTTCCTTTTTTTAACCGTCAGTTAAAAACAGTTTTTTTGACTTCACGCACATGTCTAAAACTTACTTGCTGTAATTCATGTGAAAATAAAGGTAGTAGTGGTATACGTAGTACAAATTAAGCTATTCTCTCTCTCTGTCCCCCTTTCTCTCTCTGCCAGTTGTCGAATCTGAAGCTCAATGCTGATGTTGTCCTGAAATAGTTTTCTAATCAGCAATAAAAATAATTTCAACCCAAATCAATTGTTTGCTTAAAACATACTGGTGAAAGCCCCGCCTGTTTCAAGACAATCAGACCCACTTCCGGGTTAAAACCTACCCAGTTCCATATCAGGCCCCGCCCACTCTGAGCACGTCTACGGATACAGATACTGTAACTCATATGGTAAACAGATACAGATATAGATAATGCTGTACTCGCTCATCCCTAGTACTCCCACTGTTGCATTCTGGAGCAGTTGAAGGTTTTTAAAAAGGCTGTTTGTGCAGCAAGAAATAAATGCATTAATCTAGCCTAGATGTAACAAAGGCATGGATTAATGTTTCTGCATCCTTGCATCCTCTTCAGTCAGGCTGTCTAATTTTCCTGATATTACACAAATGAAAGAAAACTGAATTTGTGACCTTTTTCACACGAGAGTTAAAAGACAAATCTTCATTTAAATGACACAGAGGTTCCTGACAATAGAGCAAGAGGCTAATGTAATCTAAATTAACTGCGCAGCTCAAGAGTGCCTCCCGGAGATGCTTGGGACCAATTACAATAACTTCAGTTTTATCTGAATTAAGCAGGAAGTAGAAAATTTTGAGTCATCCAGGACTTCACATCTTTAATACAAGCCTCCAATAAGTCTTCTCAGTGGTTGTGTTGCTGAGTGGGGAGAATCTGTTATTAACATGGAGCAGTGGTGGATGGTGCATTGTGGACCTCTATTTGGGACTACGCTTCTTGTTGCGGACAGTCACCAACACATCGTGGCTTTTTGGCTGCATGGGAGCAGCTGAGGGGAAAACAAGAGACCAAGCCCTAGCATCAGAGCAGTCCATCCCGGTTAGCTAGGCTGGCCTAACTATGGGCGCTACTCTTTTAGTTTCAGTGAGCCGTGATTCCAGATCACTAAGCTTCACCTCCAGGGAAATCTCTACACTTAACACAAATACTAAAACTATTAAAGGAGGCAGAAGAGTAACTAAACATGAGACACGCAGAGCAGGAGAGATCTGGAGACAGAGGGAGAAGCCATGGTTGATAGAACTAAGCTAGGCTTACCCATATAGCTTAACCGAGAAAAAAAAAAGGGTGCAAAAAGTGTAAGGAGTGAGCTACAAGTGCAGCAACACCAAATTGATCAGAAAAAAGTAGAAGACACCAAAACAGTGTGGAGCAGAGCACTACTGAACAACAGTGATCGAGGCAAAACAAGAAATGATATGCTCCCCATGATAGCACTGCAGACTTAACCCTAGTTGGCATAAATATTTGCCTTTATTATTGCAATCTGCAATCACCTCACCATATCCTAGATGGCAGAGCAGGTTCTTCTCTGCAAGACTTAGCTTTCTTTTGTTTATTTCCCTTATGAATGTCAGACATGGCAATGGAGCATATAGGGTAGATCTTTTGTCAGTTGCAGCTGATAAATTGTAACTTGGGCAACAGTATATTTTATTGATATTACAGCAATGTGTCTTTTTATATGATAAAGAATGAGTTCTGGGAAATACATAGGAGAAAATGAGACTGGTCCAAATCACATTTGTTGCAGTCTGCATCAACCCCACATGTAAATACGTTTTTGGGGAGTTGAACACCAGGAAATGGTGAAGTTACAGCCCCCAGCGATATGCGTCATTGGTTCATGAATCACCATATCACCAATGAATCACCATTCATAAATCACCCATCAAAGCTGGAGTTCATGGTTTAAATCTCAGCTGAGGCCTTTGTCTCTGTAATTTACTTGTTCTCCCCCATTTTTAGGTTTTCTCCTCCAGCTTCATCACACAATCCAAAAAACATGCATATTAACTTGACAGGAGTGACCATAACCATGCATTGATGTCATTTGTCTCTGTCTGACAAACTGGCAGCCAATCCAGTTTCACACCTCAATGCCAACTGGAACAGGCTCCTTTTGAACTCTGAATCAGACATAAATTAATTTGGTATATTTGATAACTAAATGAAATAAAAGGAAGGTCTAATATTTACTGATAATTGTAACCCAAATGAAAAGAAAACAAACTACAAACAATAAAAACGGTTAAAAATGACCTCGTCCAATCTGGTACACATACACAGTTTTAAAGGATGACTACAAGTTTAATTAATATAAGCCTGACATTTGGCAGGCTGAGAATCCAATGATCACCTCCAATAGTCCAGCACCCACGACCCCCGCTGAAAATGATGCAAACGCAGTGAGCAGTGGATGTTGTAGCAACCACGGCCAGCAGCCCCAAGAGAAACAGAAGCAGAGTAGAGTATGGTTGCTTGATGCAGAGCAGAGTGGAGCCAAGCAGTTGCTGAGTGAAATGAAGCCAACTGAAGCAGAGCTGAGCGAAGGTGAGGCAATATGACACAGAGTGACGGTGAGTGAAGCAGACGTAGTGAGGCGAAACAGAGCAGTGTTCCAGTTGTTAATGTGTCCAGGAAAATTCCTAAATCCAAGAAACCCAGCCAGGTCTCCAGACCATCAGATGTCTTCCTCCAAAAGAAGAGCAGTGAGGAATCTACATACACCGAGGGCGCCCAGGGTCTTCTGCCCTCACACAGCACCAAACATTCTGAACAGTGAGTGATCACATCAGTTGCCACGCTGCTGATCTGTTAATGCCTTAACTGACAGGGAAACTCTGACTGAATAATCTAACACTCAAACAAATCAAGCAAGCAGTCACTGGCTTGCGCCTACCTGTACACGGACATGGGAGAACATGCAACAGCCAGAAAGTGGGTGGGCCTTCGAGCCAAAAAGGTGAGACACCAGAAGAGGCAGTGGTCTGTGTTTTAAATTCTCATCTCCTTACACTAATTAAGCCAAGTGACCAGGCTACAGCATCACAGACGGATCTTCACCTAATCAGAATGCCAAACGACCTGGCTGGCAGTGGCCTAACAGAGCCATAGGAAGTCGTAAATCTCTATCAGCATGGAATTTACGATCCTTCCCCCCACTTTTGGTCAACTGACGCTGACCTTCTCCAGCAGACGCAGGAGACAGGACGGAACTCATTGAATTCAAGTAAAATTTGTGATACACATCAGAAATTTGGAAATCAATATGGCTTTGTCAAAAGTCCCTAATAGCGATCATGTGTTTTAACAAAAGATCCTTTAGTAGATCATGTGTGCCAGTGAACCCACTGGTCCCCTGCTCTGCTTGGTTAAGAATGCTGGTCTAACTTTAAGTTTAAGGTAATGAATATTTATCTCACTGACCAACATGACAGACATCTTAGTTCTGAATTTTAACTGAAGTTAGAGTTAAATTGGTCATATCTGTTTATGATTGGAACAGTCATTGATCCTTATCACACCATGATCTAAACTTATGCTACTGCTCTGTACCATCGGGAAGTATTGATCTCTTAAATTGTATCTTATTCTTTTTATTTCATATTAATTTTTTCTTTATTTAACATTCATTTCTGTTGTACCTATTTGTCTTGATTAGACTCACTGCTATGTTGAATCAAACTATATTGTTTTATCATAAATTATACAAAACAGAGGAGGAGGAGACGAAAGTTCAAATTTAATTCTATAAGACTCCATCCAATCAGGATATATGACATGATAGAATCTGTTTAACATCGTAAAGATTGGTCAGAGAGTGACTGCTGATGACCCCCGTGACTTTCGCCCGCCCAGGGGTACAAAAGTCACGTCCTCCTCTTCCGTTCTTTTGTTCTTTACATTCTCTCTTGCTCTTCTACACCTCTCTTATGCTTTCATTTTCCCGTTCTTCCTTTTTTAGCTTAACTTTAATTTGATTTCATTTTGAAGTTTTGATTTTTGTCTCTTTTGTTAGTCTTAGTGCACTCATTTTAACATTTTTTTTGGAGCTTTGATTTGCTTAACTCCCCCTTTGAGAAGTTCACCCTGTTCCAGAGTTTTGTTCAATTTTTCATAAAATACTTTGGCTTTCACTTGGTGAACCTGCCACCACAATCAAGAGAAACCCTGATCTGAACCCGCATGGCCAGCGAGTCCAGTTAACTTTCATCAAACAGAAGCAAGAGCCAGTCCACCGGCCACCAAGAGAGGACACAGTCGGCCTGCTGGCAGACCGACTTCACACAGCTCTGATCGACGACGTTGGTCTCGTTGGATCTCGTTGGTCTCGGGGTCCCACCAGAACCAGCCTCCATCTCGAGCCCTGAATTCCCTCCAGTCTGGTGAGGTTTCTCATGTGGTTAAAGTTGGTGCCTTTCTAATCTACCAAAGAAGCCAGATTCATTCACCTTAAAGATAAAAGTAACTGTCTTTACACAGTATTAAATATCAGTTCTTGATTAAGTCAGTATTTTCAATTTTTGTAGCTGACAAATAAAATCCATTTTAATATGTCAGATAAATAGCCATAATAATTTTTGTTCTTGTCAGAAACTTTTGTCTTGGTTTTTCCTTTCCTCTCCTCTTCCTTCTCGGGGTTTAAGTAAAGTCAATGTGGTCTTGTTTTGAATTTATAGGCCTACATATTATACATATATATATATATATATATATATATATATGTATATAA
>JBAMYA010000021.1:11776896-11789837 GCA_037176975.1 Arrhamphus sclerolepis | reverse complement strand
CATTGAATCACCATTTAAATGGAGGGCAGGCCTTGGCAAGACTCTCACACACACACACACACACACACACACACACACACACACACACACACAAATGTACAGTGTTCATACACAACTCATATTCAACTTTAACAGGTGACAGAAACTGAAAACTAAAAGAATTTGCATCTGAGGCTTTGTTTGTGACCTTGACAGGGACGTTGCTACTTCATTTGATTCCATGCACTCACAAAAGCAAAGAGCACTGTAAAATCCCAATCCATCAAGTCATATACAACAGACATCTTGTAAACCATTCCAAGGGTACATTTATTTGAAACATTAAACACAGTTTGGCTAGCTTTTGGTCTCTATTTACCGGTACTTCAAAGTGACCCCAATTACATTAGGTAAACTGCTGATACATACAACAGACTTTTGACAGACTGTTAACAACTGTGCTTATAACCCCGGTGGAGCAGAGAGAAAGGATATGCATGAAACAATCTTGCATATTTATACGATACAACAGCTCTCTGATGTTTCATTATTTAATCATGACATGCATGTATTCTTGTTGCTGCAGCATTGCTGATCATTTACGATATGAACAATTAATTTGTTTTCTAAAGATGAAGTTTGGAAGGTTTGTTCATATCTCTGCATGTGACAAGTCATATGAGATTAACTAACTAGACCAGTGTTCTATTTTCAATCCAGCAGGTTATGAGCAATAATACATCAGTGATGAAATATCATGTTGGGTTTTGTCGATGTGACGAGCACAACATGAACTAAACAATTTCTTTTTTCCATGCGATTATTGATTGAGAACCTCCTTCATGGGTTAAATGCATTAGGGGTTGCAGGAGTGGTGTGCAATCACAAACTTAGATGAGATAGAATTATGTAAAAGGGTCACACAAGTCTAGAATGATTTATTACCTTTTGGCTCTCTCACTGTGGCACTGAGGACCATGTGATGAATTGCATTTTATTCACTCTGAGAATTCCATTGTCTTCTAATGTGAACGATTCTGCATGGGTCCCTGTATGGAACTGCACAATCTCTGTCAAGCTGCCCTTCCTTTCACTCATCAGCAGACTTGCTACTGCAGATTTTATGTGAGTGCTTTTCAGGTGATTGATGCATTAGAATGATAAGATGAATGCATGTGCACAGTTCACTGCACATGAAAGATAACATGCCTTTATGATAGCCAGAACTGGGGATAGCACGTGTTGTGGATCTCCACATAAATCCTTTCCACAGGCTCTTGAAAAATGCACCTGCGTGGGTTTTTCTGGTAATGTGCATTAGCTTGAGATAAGTGATTGTAAAACAGCATCTTGGCAGAAATTCAGTAAACAAATGACAATTTAGTGGATATATCAGAGTTTAGCTGAGCCTATATGCTCATTTGTTTTGCAGTCACAGAAGTTAACTTTGTCTTTGCTACTGACAAACACATTTTCAAGTGACCTTCAAAAGGAAAAAAGTTAACAACAGTGTGAAAACATCTTTAGACTCCCTTGATAATAGAAAGTTTCCCCTCTATAAGAAACTACTCTTTTTATCACTTTGTATCTCCTGACATGCAAAGAAAAAAAAAAGAAAAAAAACACTTTCCTTGCATTCTTTCGTTGTCCCCTGTCTATATTCTGCTTTTGTTGCTCCCCGGGAGCCAACATAATGCCCTTTGTCCTCAATAGGTGTCCTCAAACATACACCTGCACACCCTGGATGACACTCAGCAGCCATCTTATGTCAGGTATGTTATCCTCCACTTCCACATCATAGGTGCGATCCCTCAGCATGGCAAAAACATGCCATTAGTGGCCTCCATTCAACCTGTGCACTTTCAGAAGAAATGCACAAAGCTCCACAGGGGGTTAGCCACAGTGTATGTGTGTGCTGTCTCATTTTTACAGGTCATACGCTTCAGAAAAAAAAACTATTCACTGTCAGTGCAAACAGTGCTGATGGATTGTCACATCTCATTAATCAACAAGGAATGCTTGCTTTTTCTCTGCCATATGCCCTGAACTTTTGCATCATCCTTCACAAATCTATCTACGCAAGAGGAATGCACGAGGACGAGCCGGTCTGATATGTGCATACATATCCACATGTGAGTGAGAATATGGTGAGGCGAGTTTCCTTTCTGCTTTCACATTTCTGTCCTTCCTGATGTTCTACTTGTCACTAGTGTCCAGGTCAGCCCTGATTTATAATTGGGTCCAAGGTGGGACAATGAGTACAGAGATAATAGGACACCCCTTCTCAATCACACTCACGTGTGTGCACACACACACACACACTTTCACCTATCATCCTTTTTTCTAATCAAGGCTCAGCGTAACCTTTCACTCAGTGTGTGCTTGTGTGTGAGTGTGTTGCATGAGTGTAAAAAGAAAGTAGTTTATATACTATTATTTCTAGCAGCAAATTATCTAATTTTTTAATTACTTCAGTCTGTGAAACAATTGTGTTCATCTTAGGTACAGATGTGCATGCATCCACATTGTATCTTGGTCTCTGCTACTACTGAACAGCCTTTTCTTCCTAACTCTTTCATAACCACAATTCTGTTTGAAAAAAAGAAAAAGAAAGAAGGAAAGGGAATAGAATGAAAGCTGAGTGTAACTATTCACCCTCAGGTAAGGGGCACTCCATACAATCCAGCGTGGAGGAATGTGTGTGTTTCCTTAGCGTCCCTCTCTTTGTGTTTGTGTGCATGTTACTAAATTATTAATACTTGACAAATGACAGCCATTTTGAACAGGACCCTCCACTCGACATCGATTGGATATAAACAATGCACATGTGTGAGCAAATGTGTTTCCGCAACTGCCACTGGAGCTGCAAGCCACTTTTAACTTGGGAGAGAGAGGCAGAAATTGTGGCTGATGGCAGGGGTAAAATTTATAGCACCAGAAAATCACTTGATATGCAGGCCGGGAACAGGCAAGACTGTTTTCACATAATTGTTCCATCATCATCTTCTCGGAGACATGCTTTAGGGTTTCCTCTTTTTTTTTTTTTTTTTGTGGTCTTGTGATTCTTCTGCTAGTTCCATGCATTTCTTTTGGGGAAGGGACTAGTACAAATGGCTAAATAAATTTTAAACCAAAATATAGATTACATTCATGAGCAGATATTCGTACGTTTCTTAGAGATGAAAATAAGTGAGAGAAGTGGTGAAAATGAGCAAAATTGCCATACGCAGTGCATGGCAGCACTTTGGTGGATGTGTGTCTGTGTTTGTCCATGTGTTCACCTGTCCATATTCACCCGGGAGGGAGAAAGCTGAGAATGAGATCAAAGGCAAACAACTTTATTGGCAGTCTCCATAATTCAGCAGCTCTACCAGGGGTCATAGTCTTTCCTTTGAGGTTGAGCAGCGCAGATGAATCTTTAATGCGCTCCTGCTAGGGAATAATGGATGGCACGGGCCAGCTACTACCCAGCTCTGCTGCAGAAACATACAGCCAGGGTGGAAGTGGGGGGGGTGAGAGTCTATGTGGATATGAAACAAGGAGTCGGGTGAACAAAGCCAGGAATGTGCAGAAGCGTCTACTGTACAGGTGTCATGTGTGTGAGCATGCATTGCACACCTTATCACTGTGCTTTGTTGTACATGTATAGACCGAATTCCTCAGAAGTAAAAAACAGCCTTCACATCTGTGAACCTGTGAGGTGCCTTTAGGATAGGAGAATGATTGAACTGAGCTACCTTTGCCACTGTGACCTGCTGAGCCTCTCTGCCACTCATTGGTCCCCTGGCAGTCTCACCCAGGTCCGCCTGCTCTCCCTGTACCTGGACTGAAATTGTATGCACATATTTTCTCTGTCCAGCCAAGGAGGGGCAATATATTCTGTAGAATGAACACAACTGCAGCAAAGCTATTATGTTTTTAGTGAAGATAATACCACAACGTAATGCTTTTGGTTGATTTCTCAAAAAAGGAAGGGAGTTGCCATGTTGTTGCTGACTTCATGGTAGTTTGTCTCTACTAGTATCCGAGTAGAGCTGTAGTGTCAGAATCAGAATCTAGATGGGGAATTTTGGATTACCCATACATGAACATCACGTCAGTGTTACCATGCCACAAGTCTTGAAAGGAGTCGAGGAAATTAGCTTCTGCAGAAATGAGCATGTTTACATTATGTTACCCATATGCAATCATCCTTATGTGCATTTTGTTAAAACGGGCCATCTATAATCTATAATTTTGTGTTTATATCCCTGACGGCCAAGATGAGCTTTAGTCCTTCTGATGTTTCGAGTGCTGTCAGAGTGGTGTCACGCACTACACTAACATGCTAACGCGCTGCATAGCTGTGCCTAAGGGGACTGAGCAGAAACTATCACAGTGGAATAGCTAAATATTGTATTTTCCTCTCTTCGCACTAGTTTGTAGATATTTTGCATTAAATCATATCTATACAGTGCAGCATATTTACCAAAAGCAATGTATTAAAAGATATATGTTATGTTATTAGAGAGGGAGAGTCGCACAGTGCTGTGAAACTGGGTCACCCGCAGTTGAAATGTGGAGCCGGCTCGTCTGAGCCGAAATGAGGTATAAAATACAAACAAATGAGCTTGCAATGCAATAAACCGAGTATCACACATTGCCCCAGCCCTTTCCCTCTTTTCCTCACGCACATACCCACCCATCAAGCACACACTTCACATTTCGGCTCGCACAAGATTACATCTCAGCATCTTAGTCAATCAAAACCTCCCATTCCCTCCCTCATCTCGATCTCTAACCCAGCACAGGGAGGAGGCGGGGGTGAGGGTTTTAAGGGTGTTGTAGAGGGAAGAGTTGCCTTTTTTTCTGGGTCATGATGGAGCAAGAAAAGGAAAAGAAGAAAGTGAAAATGGGAAGAAAAAAAAAAGGCGTAATCTATAACATGAAAAGGGGGAGGAAAATTTAGACCTTTAGCCCTTTTCGTATAACTTGAATACATGTCTCAGCCAGTGGGTGTGAAAGCTGGCAGTCGGATGGCAGCAGAATGTTCAGAAGAGCGGAGGAGAGTTCATTATGGAATGACATTGACTCAGGCTGATTTGCTGAGACGAATCAGATTGCAAAATGAGACATATGCATTTTTTTTCTCTCCACTCAATTCCCATTCCCTGGCATGCAATGAAATATTAACTTGCTCTGCGCGGCAGCCGCTTAAATTGCATGCGCAGCTCACACAAAGGCCTAGCAAATGTGCCATTACCTTGTTTTAATCTCAGCCATTTTCTCTGCTGCCTGCCTGCTCTCGCCTACCTAGAGGACAGATTGTTGATCTGAGGGATCGAAATGGGGAACAGAGAGACAATCTTATTTAAGGGTCTTAAATCCCACTCTCACCTCAATTTAAGGAGATCCAGCAGCTGATAGAGCTCGTGTGTTTTATCAAAAATGCAGCAAAATCTGGGAGATAAGCTGTCAAAGAGTGCACACTCACATGATAATCTTGCAGTCTGGGTTTACAATGTTCCATTATTGATTATTAAGGTGTTGAAGGTTTTTATACATATCACTGCAGAGATCCTGCTGACAAATGTGTTTCTTTTTTTCCTCACTTCTGCCATTAGTATATAGCAAAGCCTACAGTGAATTAAAATGATCATGAATGCACAATCCAATTTTGACGACAAAAGAAGAAAGTGGAAGACGACTAGATGTTGATACATTTTCTGAATGTATTTAATGTTTAAAACTTGTCATGACCACAGAATGCGTTTGTCGCTGTGCAAGCTCAGCGTCTGTGTAACATTACAACAGTGAATTGGACTGTGTACCACAGAGCCAGCCCTTTCAACTGTGTGATATAAAAACAATTATAAAAGAACTATCCCAAATTTAAAAGAAAAAAAAAAAAAAAGAAAAAGATCCACGATGTAGTTCTCACTCAAACTGTTGTGAAATTTATGAGGTTTGGAGTTGTTGGAGGAGCTTCCTGTCAGAATTCCTCCCTGATTCTCCAAACTGAGAGTTCTGTGACTGCTTAACTAAGAAACAAACTACTTTCATTTGCACGCAACCAAACAAAGTAAATTAACAAAGAAATAAAATCCCTTTGATATAAAAGCAAATGGACTGCTGCTAGAGGCAGAAATTAACCTAACCTTAAAAGATTTGTATGTGAAGGCTGCCGTCAGGAGGACCAACGACATTCTTCCTGACGTCACGTGTGCTGTTTTCCAAATATGTCCTACTGATCTCAGGGACGAAGCACACGGTTCCTTTATGCAAATTTATTAAAGATCAATTAGCGAGGAGTGAAAAAGAGCAAAGAGTTGACTTATGGTGGGGAATTTTCACTGTTATGTCTAGATGTTACATGTTTGTATGAAAATTCACTGAAGATATGTTTTCAGTATATTATTACGGGACTGCCCTTTGTCCAAGACAATTTTTCCAACCGGAGACAAATAAAGCAACCATGAAGATACTGTATAGTTATTATTGTCATCATCATCATCGTCATCAACACTGCGAGAACTTTCTTTTGATCAGACAAATGTCAAGGAGTTACATCCCCTAAAAATAACTGTCACTACAGTCTTCCTCGGAAGCGTCATCTGCCGTGTTCGATGATCTTTTGAAAGAAAATTCTCGCAGTTATAAAACCTACGTTTTGTTTTGTTTATTATTAGCACCTAATTGTGCTAATAATAGGTAACAGCCCATTTGTAGTACAGTCTTTTACTCCCAAGTGTGAGACAAATTTGAAATGCAAAATGACATACAGGTTTACTGGTTGACCAAAAGAAAAAAAAAATACAAAAAAACATGTGTATATATGTACATAAATGAATGTGTGTGTGGTGACCCACACTTTCTAAAAATAGACCAAAATAAGATGGGTACTTTACACTGTCTTTGTTGTATTCTTATGAGTTTATATGCTGTTGTTACACACATCTCTGCTTCCAGTTTTCATGCTTCTTTCAGGGATTTTTTTTTTTTTTCCAGGGCCCAATTAGCCACATTGATGGATTATATAGACCCTGTGCTATGATCTTTATGCAGGGTATTGGGATATGAGAGTCTCTAGAGTCGATGCTAAGGTACTGCTTTCCTTTTGGAGAGTGCTAACCATTAGCAGGCCTCTCACCCACCCAACGCTGGGAATTATGGGAATAAACGAACAACACTGCGTGACCTTGGCCTCACACGGCCACTGCGTTATCAGACCATCACAGTAGGTTTGTGTGTTTATCTGTAGTGTTGTGTGTGCGTGTGTTGCGTGATGTGTCTGTGATTGTACCAGAAGTGTGCATTTATGTTGGAAATACATGTGTCTTCTTGTGAACTGTGAGAAAAAAAAAAGAGAGAGAGAAAGAGAGAGAGAAAAGGGTTCGCACATAAACACTTTCCTCAAGGGCAGCCCTCACAGTGCAGACCCCCTCTGAGACCTATGCTCTGAGACCTTTCTGCCCTCTTTGGCAAAAAGTCAAACAAGAGAACAACTGAGAGTGGAAAATTATATCAAAATCTCCTCACCACACACAGAGGTACTGACGCTTTTCCCACAACAATACACATTTTAAAGGGAAAACAATAGGGAATGGAGAATTGCATCTCAGTGTACTCAGCATGAAATTGTCTTCAGTGATATTGTGCAGGTAAGTTGTATTTTGTGGTCTTTATCAACCCATCAATTAAGATGAAAACATACCATGAAACCTGACAGCTCCACAGGAGTCTTCTTGCAAACCTTCAAAGCCTCGCTGTTGTATTACTCCAAGGAAACAGCTGAAACAAGGATATGTGATGGAAGACAAGCTAGAAGACTGAAATGTGCTTCTTTTTTTCCCCATTGACTCTGTTGCTGCTGGATATATTCTGACCTAGCGGTAGATGACTGTTGTCACAACTGATCAGTTGTGCCGAGCTCTTTGCTGCCAACAACTCTATTTAAGGCGATTGCCATACATCCACCACCTGCAGAGATGAACAGCTGGTGAATACAACAACCTCAAACCATTTAGTTCTCTTTGCTCTTGTTGCTATTCCTCCTCCATCTTATGCCGTTGACAACTTTTCTTTAATTCCTCATCTTTTATGGCATTGCACAGCCTTTCTTCACAATGACATGCACACATTGAGGGTAGACATGCGCATATCTAGTGTATTCTCAAAACATGCACTAATTCACTCGCCCACAAGTATTCTGGTGTCTGATGCAGCTGTGTTGCACCAGTAACCAGTAGAGGGAAACAGAGTGCCGTCATTTCCCTCACTGCATCTACTGCCCCCCATCCCCCTCACACCCATCTGCTATTGCTATGCATGCAACAAGCATCCCCTTCAAAGTCCCTCATCATCCTTCATTCAGATGTTTTAGGGAGCTTGTTAAAACTTTCTAGCAAAATGACTTAGAACCAACATCCAAAAGAACATCAGCTGTGAAAATAATCCCTCTTAAAATTGTGAAGAAAAAAAAGAAATCTGTTATCAGGTTTGTCAGACAACAAATAGCAAAAGGAGTCAAAGTCATTGGGGGTTCATTATGATGCTCAGCAGGTTAAAGCTACAGATTATGTTGAGGGATCGGGCTCCAAATCATTCACTCCTACTAGGTAAGGAGGTACAGGGGATCATTTTTAAGGCAAAAAGCTCATTCTGGAGTGCATTAAAGATCAAAACCAATAGTGTGTGAGATGGAAAGACTCATTCATTACAGTTATCAACACAATACTACAAAGAGATTTTTCTTTCTTTATTATTGTTATTATTATTACTATTCTTTTTGTGCAGTTTCTTTTTGCTCAGTCACTGCTCCATATTGGGATCTCTGTGTGTGTGTGTGTGTGTGTGTGGTGAGGGGGTTTATAGCATATGTTTGGGTGCCTGATGTGGCTGCCACCAAGCACATCAAGCACATTTTGAGATAACATGACCTTGAACATTGTTTGGGGCCACCAAAATCTGAAAATATGTCACTCAGTGAATGGTTCACATTTTCAGGGTATACTGTGACATCACAGACTGGATCCAAGTACATTTATCCATCTTCTCTTCTCTTTTCTTTAACCCCACTCCACTTCCACATCTTGTTATATTTGCTGTACTCCTGAAGTGGGTCATACAGACTTGGAACACCAATTTCAACAGAGTCATAAGCCACAGAAGAGGCTGCTGCTAATAAGTGGGCTGAAAATATATGGCTGACATGGAGCCTTGCATTTTATCTCAAAGCATGCTAGAAACAGGTCAACACCACAAAAAATAAAATGAATAAATAAAAGAATTGTATGAATCTTTGAAAAATGGGTATAATATAAGGAGCATTTGTGCATTGAAGGTTCTTCACCAATGATCTTTTGAGTTGAGCTGCTAAAGAAGATGAGGAAAAACAAAAAGAAGACACTTAGTTAATGTCCCATCACTGATTCCATTTAAATAGATCACTGAATTGCATTATTCATACAATCAACTTACTTATTATCATCATGTAAGGAATGGATTTAGTGCGCTCATTTTGATGGTGCACTTTCATTCACTCCAGCAGAGCAGAGTGTGAGAATAATAATAATAAGTATATCAACAGAGAGTAATGAAGTAAGAAAATCAGAATATATGAAGAAGAAAAATTAGAACTTATATAGAACTTGTATACTTAAAAAAAAACCATGTTATTCACAATAAAAACGATCTAAGAAAATCTGGTATAAAAACAAAAGAAAATACTGTATATACCACCAATAATGTTAATATATAAATCTGTTGGTTCATTGCTGCTTTTTTGTTTATATCCAAAAGGTTTTTAACCATGCTTTGGAAACCACCAGCAGTTTTTTTCATGTATTGCAGAGTTTTGCCTCGCAGAACAACAGATGTCAACCAAAGAGAAGACGATAAAACTGGAGCAATTAACAATCAATGAACAGTCTTGCATTTCCAATAATAGTCATTTTAAAAACAGCATCAAAATAATTCTAACAATAAGTAATAAAAATAATGCATGATTTATTATCTGCAATCGAGAAAAAAATAAAATAAAATTACACACCATCTTGCTCATTCAGACTTTTCAGTTCTTCCCACAAAACCTCTATAGTACTGATTTTTGTTGTCCTTAAGCCATTTTGAATTGTGTTTAGGGTCAGTGTCCATTTGGAAGACCCAGTTGCACCTAAGTTTGAACTTCCTGGCTGATGTCCTCAGATGTTGCTTCAGTATTTCCACATAATGCTTTTTCCTCATTTCATCTATTTTGCGAAATTCACCAATCCTTCCTTCAACAAAACACCCCCACAACATCATGATGCCCCCCTGAACTTCACAGCTGGGATGATGATCTCAGACTTGCTTACCCCTTTTCTACTCAAGTTTCCACAGGGCTTATCAAAAAATTAAAGTCTTTGTGCTGACATGCGTTTGCAAACTGCTGTTGATTTTAGAGTAATGGTTCTTTCGCGCTGAGTGGCCTTTCACCCCATGTGGGTACAGGATTTGTTCCACTGTGGATAATGACACTCTTACCAACTTCAGCAGCAACATCGCAGGGGGTTTTGCTTTTGTTCTGAGACACAAAACTTCCTTCCTGAACTGTATGATAGCTGGACATTTGCGTGGTGTTTAAACTTGCATATAATTGTTTGAACAGATGAACGTGGCACCTTCAGGCATCCAGTAATTGTACCCAAGAACGAGGAACAGTTGTCACAACAGTTGTCTTCCTGATATCTTGGCTGATTTCTTTTGATTTTTCCCATGATGTCATATAAGGAGTGCATACTATGTATTTTGAGGTGTGCCTTAAAATACGTCCACAGGTGTGCCTCCGATTAATGTTGTCATTCAGCAACAGAAGCTTCTGAAGCCATTACATCATCCTGGCTTTCCCAAAACAATCACAACAATAATAATAATGATAATAATAATAATAATAATAATAATAATAATAATAATAATACTAAAATCTCTTTCATCAAATTGGCATTTAGCAAATAGGGCAGTTAGGATTACCAAAATTATCACTAAAACAGGAAAGGTTTAGTCAGATTCAATGCCAGACAGTGAGGAAAAAAAAAAAAAAAAAGTTTACATGGTTTTCAGGTACTCCAACTTCCTCCTCCAGCCCAAAAACATCCATGTTAAGTTGATTGGCGATTATAGAAGTGTTGTTCTTAGAGTACGTTTGCACATAATTCTGTCTCTGTGTGGCCCTGTGATGGACTGGAAGCATGCCTAAGGTGTGTGACACTTCTCACCCAACAGTAGCTGATTTAAGCGTGAGTCCCTCATCACTCTGAACATGCAGAAGCAGGTATTAAATGGCTGGATGGCCTCTCCAGAACAAATAGCAATGTAGAACCTACAAATTCTTCAGGAGCGCAAGAACAGAATAACAACATCCTTAGATGAAAAAAGAAACAAACAAAAGACAAATCAAAAGTTTAACCCTAAGCTAGAACCAGTATCCACCATGGGGCTTTTCCTTCCCTTCTGTCCAGCTTGTGTATGTGTACTGCTTTATTTATTTGACATTTATTCTGTCTGGCGTGGGAACACAAGGAGCAGAATGTGTAATACCACATAGACCTGAATTTCACAGAAAGTCACATTATTTGCACCTACAACCACAGACTAAAAAGTGAAGATTTTCCACAGGTGGACTAATATGTTACGACAGGTGTCTATGTCCATCATATCACTGAGTCGATATACATGCTGTTATTTTGAGCCAACATGTGAGGCCCAGGTTTTTGTCACAGCTCTTCTGTCACTCAGCAATGACAGCTTAAAGCAACTCTTGCAACAGGTTGAACAACATGACATGGTTACAAAAACATACAAAAGTCGGTGCAAAAAAGTTTTGTTTTGAAAAATTTAAGTCAGCTTAATTATAATCAAGGTGAATTATATTTTCATAGCAAACTCAGTACATACACTTATTAGTTTTTTTTAAATCGTAATAACGTCACAGAGCATAGCTCAAGGACAGCAGTGGAAGTTTGAAACAAAAGTAGAAGGATTTTAGCATCACTGGCACAAAACTTAAGTTTTTTGTTTTTTTGTTTTTTTTCTCCCAACAGTTCTTTTGCTGAAATTATTCCCACCCCATTCTCTTTACGCCTCTACATCAGAAAATGCAATACTGACTGATTTGCACTGATGTGAGAAAATGTAAGGGTTGTTTTATTTCGTACCAATTCATACTTATTTGACGATGTTTTCATTTATAGTAAAAAATCATTTTTCTTTTCCACAGTCTGAGTTATTTATTCTGTATATGCTTTAGCAGACAAAAGATTTTTTATTTATTTTTTTAAACAGACTGTGTGGGACAGATAGCAGAGGGAATTAACAGCCATTTCACGCTAACACCAATTCACGCTTCTGTGGCTGAGCAGGACACTGGCAGAGGGAAGAAGCCCGACTTCAACCGCAGCACTGATGACCTCTGAGACATTCTGTAATTATACTACTCTGACGAGCACGTAGCTGTGCAAATTACCAAATGTGCCATGTAAGCCCATTTCAGCCAGCTCAATCACTGTCAACCATTTCCAGGTGTTGAGAGATTTCATTTTGAGTTCATTTGTGGAATTTCAGTGTCAGGAATGGGGCTGCATTTCTTTGTTAATATTTAAATACTACAGAGACAATGTAAGGGACCTGCCTGTTCTCTAACCATGTAAACTCTTCATTCATCTTTAAAATACAAATACAAATACTTGTCAGAAAAAATATCGAACCACCAGTCTTGGAGGATGTTCATTCATAATTTAGGGGAAAAAAATGTTTTTTCAATATTCTGGCTTTGTAAAACATACCCTTGGGAAAAAAAATAAAGCTCTATTTTTACATACAACAAATATACACTCACTGGCAAGTTTATTAGGTAACCCTTGCGAATAGAAGGTTGGATCCCTTTTGTCTTCAGAATTGCCTTAATTCTCTGTGACATACTTTCAACAAGGTGTTGGAAACATTCC
>JBAMYA010000021.1:11761644-11776796 GCA_037176975.1 Arrhamphus sclerolepis | reverse complement strand
ACTTTTCTTCTCAAAGGAGCAACAGCATCCAAAGTTAAACGCAGGAACTCTGTAGAGCTATCTGCAAGATTATCAATTATTAAATTATAAATTATGTCCCTGCATGAATGCTGGAATCTAGACTCATCAGACAAGGCAACATTTTTCAGATCAAATCAATTTTTATTTATATAGTGCATTTAAACAAGCAAGGTTGACCAAAGTGCTTCACAGTAGTCAGAGTATGTAATTCTAGTGACAATGTTTATCAGAGTCTAGGACCAGCGCCTGAAAAATTGAGGGGGGTCGTTTTGTTTTGCAGTTGTATACTTGGCATCTCTAACAGATGTTGACCAGCAAAGAGCAGGGGTCTGCTGGGTCGATGAAAACTTAAAATCTTACATAAATAAGATGGGGCAAGGCAATTAATAGCACTAAAACCCAAATAATAAAATTTTAAAATGGATTTCTGAACTCAACTGGGCACCAGAGAATGTAGCACAGGTGTAATGTGGTCATGTTTCAAGGTGTTAGTTAGGAGATGAGCCGCAGCGTTCTCGCCAAGTTGTAAGCGATTAGGTAACGTTTGGTTGATACCAAAGTAGAGGGAACTGCAATAGTCAGTCTTCCATTGTCCTATTTTGGTCAGCCTGTGTGAATTATAGTCTCAGTTTCCTGTTTTTAGATGTGGTCTTCTGCTGCTATAGCCCATCTTCTTCAAGGTTTGACATGCTGTGCGTTCAGAGATGGTATTCTTCATACCTTGGTTGTAATGAGTGGTTATTTGAATTACTGTTTCTTTTCTGTCATCTTGAACCAGCCTGCCCATTCTCCTCTGACCTCTCACATCAACAAAGCATTTTCGTCCACACAACTGCCACTCACTGGATATTTTCTCTTTTTCGGACCATTCTCTGTAAACCCCAGAGATGGTTGTGCAAGAAAATCCCAGTAGATCAGCCGTCTCTGAAATACTCAAACTAGCACATCTGGCACCAACAACCATGCCACATTCAAAGTCTCTTAAATCCCCTTTTCTCCTCCATTCTGATGCTCAGTTTAAAATTCAGCAAGTTGTCTTGACCCCCTCTACATGTCTAAATGCACTAAGTTGCAGCCATGCGATTATTGAATTTCCCTTCTGGGATAAATAAAGTATTTTTCATTCGTAAGATATTAGTGCTAATAAGCAATTGAACAGGTGCACCTAATAAAGTGGTGGGTAAGAGTATATTTATATACCATTGCCTCTCTGTAGCTCTGTTAGAAGGCTAACCTCTTTCCATGTTACTGAATCACCTTGTAATTTGCACATCACAGAGAAATACCTGCAACATGCCAACAAGCAAATGAGTCCACAATATAACAAAAGTGCTTAGACACCTTAAAGAGCTGTTGCACTTGGCTGATAAACATGTTCCAAACAAGAAAACCATTAACTGTAATAAAACAAATGATTCTAAAACTCTTTTTTGGTTGTTATTATAAAGTGAATCATGGGAAGACAGACAAAGAGTAAAGATGGTGGATGTGGTGTGTGTTGTTTGATAAGGTATTGGTGTAATGCAGTATGGTGGCTATAAATAAGTGTATGTCGGTTATGTGGTGATGTGATTTGGGATGTTATCCTCCCAGTTCATGTCAGAGCTGAAACAGTCCACCAGAGGTGGTGGCGGTGGTTCCCACGGGTATGCTTGGGTGGCATGCTTGTCAAAAGACTAGATCCCTATGAGGTATGGTGACCCCTGTAGCTGGGTGGCCTATGAGGGGCAGCTCATGGCACTTGTTAGATCAGACTGTAAAAAAGAAGGAATCAACAGGGTGGCAGGACCATGTAGCATGAAAGTAATCATTAGTGCTACCCATGGTGCACTGGGAGCAGTTCATTTTAAACATTTTCTGTTGAGTGATGATGTGAAAAAACAGACAAAAACAACTTCATATCTCTTCCCCTTGTGATTGTCTACTTGAGCTAAATTACATAAATGCATATACACTGACACACACACACACAATAATGAACACTCAAAGCAAAATGTTTAAAAATCTTCTTTTTTTAGTATTTCACTTTGCCACTATGTTCAATTCTTTATTGGACAAAAAATATTCCCCCTTGATGAATTGCTTTTATATGAGAAACTGTCAAAGCTGCAGGAATGTGAAGGATTGCAGGCTGCTTGGGAGTGCCTCAGGGTGGGCAAAGAATGTCACCCAGGCCTCTACTAGTGCCGTTACAGCCTCAGTAGGTGGTGCAGTGTCGGGGACCATAGCGAGAACAAAAGAAGCACTGACCCCTGGGTGCTCGATAACACGCTGGCACTGAAATACATTGCAGACCACCAGGTAGGCTTGGTACCAGGCACTATTATTTTTATCTGGCCTCTCCAAGCATTTGCTATGATCCACAGGGCATTTCTGTGGGGAGGTGTCAGGCCCTCAAGGGAGCTCTCAGATGTCAGGAGTTAATGCTGACAGAGCAGGGGTTGGATGTTGCACCACTGATGTGGAGTGGTGGAACATTACCATTGTCCTCACTTAAAAAAAGAAAAAAAAGTTCATTGAGGACTAGTTTAACACTTTGAGTACAGGAGCTGATACAATTAACGCTTACCAAATTGACATGCACAAATGTACGACTACCCTAAGTTTCACATCATATTATTTAACTAATATTTACAAATATCCATATTTAACTGACACTATCTGCACGTTTTACACAGTTATACAAATAAAAAAAAAATAAAAAAAATAAAATGTATGGACCAAAATGATGGTACTCTCAATTTAACATTTAGGTTGCACAATCAGTGTAATCACTCTTCTTGAGTAAACTGCTCCAGAGTTGAAGTCTGCTGTCTCCACACTGCATCTTTCAAATATTTTTAGCAGATGGTTAATGAGATAAAGAACATGGCTCATGCATTTTGTTTTTTTTAAGTAGTCATTCTTTGGTGCTTTGTGTGTTTTGGGTTATTATCATGTTGAACCCATGAACTGTAATGGGGCTGGGTTTCCTGACACTGGGCAAGGTGTGTTGCTCCAGGATACCTCGACAGTGAATTTCATTGAGTGCAGCACAGATTCAAGGGCTCCAATCTAAAGCACAGCAACCTGACCAAGCCCTACCATGTTTCACAGTAGGAATGGTGATCTTTCCTTTGAAAATGTTATTGTGACTTCTTAGAAATGTGGAAGGTCTCGTGTCCAAAGACCACTTAAAACTAGGTCCTTTCACCCAAAATGTACTACTTCTACTTCTAAAACCCCTTGTTTGAGTCAAGAGGGTTCTCACACAAGTAAAAATTAACAGAGATGTGATTTCCATATAAAATAATACTTAAAGGTTAAAATGAAAAAAAAAAGCCTTTCATTGGCCCCCGTATGGAGATGGACATACATCTCAGGCCATACAGCAACGGGAGTGGGGGTAATGGCTGCCACCTGAGACAACATTACTATCACATTAGCAAAAGAAGCTTATTTAGCAATTGGATTGGTTACCAGTCCTGAGAAACCACCTGTACGCATGCATCTGGTGACGATTCACACAGACTCACATATAGGCAGACAAGGCAAAAAAGAGAAAAAACTGTGACCACAGCAAATGGTGACGTGCACGTTATTGCCACAAACATGGTGTGGAGTGCATGAAGAATAATACCCAGGTGCGGCAACTTAACCCTTAAACTGCTTCAGTTAGTCTGCAGGAAAACACTATAAAATTAGTGTTAATAGTAAACTGGGGCAGCCAGGACAACCCACGCCTGCAGGTCGAATACAAAATGGGACAAAATTTTAAAAAAAGGCAAAGCCAAAATACAATAAATGCCAACGAGGCAAAACTAAAATATAAGTCTACATAGGCAAAGCAGCAGTGGCAACTGTTCCTCAATGTATCTCAGATTCACAAGCCTTTGTGGCTTTGGCAACATCTAAAGGCAAACATCAGTGTGTTTATCCAGCACAAAACCTACCTTTTGTGAATGACCCCTCCCATTTTTTTGTTTTTTTTATTTTTTTAAAGAAGTACCATAAGCCACAGATTACACATGTCCTGCTGATAAGCTGCTTTTATATGTTCATATGCTCATGATCACTAGACAGGAAGCTATGGTAACAAAGGGGGAACAAACTTTGATGCAGCACAACCCTGCCAGTTACATTATCTTTCTATTTGTGAACACACCTGATGTAACTTGCCAAAAAGCTAATTATTTTTTTGTCACATCAGTTCAAAGGATAATGTCTTATCAACAAGCATTTTAACACATTTGAGCCTGGCTTTTTTTCCTGTTTCTTTTTTTGAATTATTATTATTATAGTGAAGTCCTCTATGGTCTTTTTCCATGAAACACAATGCTGTTCAAAAGGCAGCAGATGGTGTGATCAGACAGTGATGTCTCTTGACCTTGAGTTGGATGTTTTTCTTGGCTCTCTATTCACAAGGACCTACTGATCAATCCGGAGCAGCAGTTCTTCTTGCAGCCATGTCCTGAGAGTCTGGCTACAGTCCCATGAACATAATACTTCTTAATAATATTTGCAGCTGTTGTTACAAGAACATGCAGTGGTTTAGAGACGACCTTTTCACCTGTAATATGCTTATCTATAATTTCCTTTCTCAGCCTCCCAGACAACAACATATTCCTTTACTTTCTGCTTTCCATGATCAACGTGACGTACATGATACCAAACTAAACAGTGGCAAGTTTTCTCCCAGTAGAAGTGATAAATGACTGGTAAACTGGCAAACATGATTCTAAGTCAGGTTAAATTATTAGTTGAAAACATGATGATGACGATGCAATGATTTATAATCATTTATAGGGTACCGCCAAATTTGCTGAGGCTGTCTAATAACACCCTTGAGAAATAATTAATTCTCTCTTTTCAGACTATTATTGGTCCAGTCTAGCACATACCAACAGCATGCACGTCCCAGATTTATAATAGTTTAATTTTTTAAATAGTTTTTATTTTCATTTTATTTTTCAGTTGATTTGATTATTTCAGTTTAGTTTTAGTTTAGCAAAAAATATGTAATTCTAGCTTTACTTTTAGTTTTGAAAGTTGGTTTTAGTTTATGTTACCAATCAACAATGCAATACAAGACAAAATTAAACTCGGCCAGAATGCAGCACAAAAAAATGACGGATGTCATCAAAAAAACAAAAAAACAAGAACAAGCAATATTTCTATTTAATATTACAGTCTTTGGTTCTTGCTACCTCTTCAAGCAATTTAAGATGAGCGGATATAACAAACACACATGAACAGGAACACACAAAAGCACATGTGCCACTTCCTCTATGTATCTTCAGTCAAGTATTTTCTTATTAATTTTAAGGAAACCACATTTCTCAAGAGAAATTGTATCCTGATTTCTCAGACCAGATGACAGCAGGTAACGCAGGAAAAATGAGCTCAACAAACTCATGGGAGCCCAGAGACCTCACTAAATCTAAAAAGGTACTGGAGCAGTTTTAGGATAAATATCTTCCCTTTACTTCCAGAAATCCAGTGTGTCATAAACAAGTTCCTTACTGGACCTCATCCATGGATTTAGTTATTTCACTTTATCTGCAATTCTATTTTGTTTCAGTTAGTTTTGCAGTATTAATTTAAGTTTTCATTTTTATAAAAAAAGAAAACACTATTTCTTTCAACAGGTTAGAGTAGGTCTATAGGTTACACAAAACATGTTCATGAAGTTCTTTGTGTGACAGGTTAGTTTTTATAGGAATTTTGTGCATGTTTTATGTTGCTTTATGATTTTTCCTTTAATTTATTATTTTATTGTTGCTTTGTTTTTAAGTTTTATAGGATTGTTTTGCATAGTTGCAAGTAGTTTAATTTCCTTCTGCCCTGAAAGTACCATCAACCAGCAATCAAAAAACAAGCAACAGGTGAGGACCCCAGCAGGATAAGAAAGGAAGGAAGCTGGTCAGAGTAGTGATGAGCAGATGACGCTTCATGAAGCATTGAAGCCTTTCATCCAATTGATTCACTCCAGCGCAAAGCTTCTTGAAGCTTCATTTGCTCTAGTAGGACATCTACTGGACGCCAAAACATCAGTTGGCATGAATTTGAAGTGTGTGGCATTTGCAGAAACCCTGTGAATAAAACTGTCAGCAAAGTAAAGAAATATGCAAAATATGTATATTGTAGTGATGGCAGTATACTGATATATATATATATATACACATACATACATACATATATATATATATGATTATGGATGCATCCATTGCCAGGGATGCGCCTTAGCGATGGGCTGGCATCCGGGTGACGGGGATGGTGAGATGAGTATTGCGAGGAACTCAGGGGAACACTACTGGGACAATTGGAGGCGGCAGAGACGAGCACTATGCACGGCCGGCCAAAGGACGCACCGACCAGCTGGGACATGTAGCCCAGTGACCGGGCCACCAAAACCTGAAGCGTACCCGCAGTGACACTACTCCGTTCTGGGTTGGATGCGAGGCTACCACCCAGGAAAAGTGTGAGATATCTTTTCCCCTCAGGGTGGCGGGTATTGGGGATGCATGGTCAGGAGTGTCTCCTGTGGATGCCGTGCTGCTGCTGCTGCTGCTGCAGCGTCATGCGACTGGACCTCCCCAAGGAAGACCATTGGATTGGAGACTGACAGAGGGATGTGTTGGGACCTTGTGAAATTATTTTATTTTAACAAGGGACATCACCAGAATCTCTCTAGCAGCTGTAATGTTTTTTTTTTTTTTAGAACTTGTTTTATTAAACATTTTGTATGTTTTATCCTTGGGTTTGTGTGTGTTTGCTCACGTCTGACTTTTAATAAGAACCTAGGTGGCGCTGTTGCTGTCACCCCCACTTGTTACATTTGCACAAAAATCACTCACATGAAGTGATCCCACCAGGTTTCTTTCTTGCCAGTTTCAGTTACTTGCTGGCCATGCCCCACCTAGGCCTCGTCCATGACCAGAGCACTCTGGGTAATGCAGTTTTTTTCCCCATGCAGGGATGTTAAAAAAAAACAAAACAACAACAAACAAACAACAAAAAAAGAAAAAAAAAGTTAGATCAGTCAGATAGTTAAATTATCAAGCTGTAGAAGACACTCATCAGTGCTATATGACCTAGAGTACAAATTGTGACAAACCCTTGCAGCCTAAATTAAGTGTGGAGTACAGTTGTTGTTAGACCTGACCCAAGCTGAATGCTCATTTACAGGACAAGCTGAAATGTAAGCCCGAGTAAAATGAAAGAAATTAAGCCCAAACCTGTCAGGTTCAGGCAAAGATCTTCAGCTCCATACGAAATGCATATTTACTTCAGGAAACGTTATAAAGTGAGGCTACAGCAGCAAACATTAACCTAGAAGGTATTTTACTTGATGGCTGCCTCCATTGTGGATAACATGACAACATTTAATTCAACCATAGACACAATTACAACATTAGCATTAGTTTCAGAAATTATCTAGCTATGAAGTGACTCGATCGGCTGTGTGCTGCATTTGCAGTTTGGAATGGAGGACACCATTACAAGCAGATGCAGGGAAAGTGAGACATAAGCACATAGACTGACTTGACAGTTTTGTTAATACCATTTAGTTTTCAGGAAAGAGTTCGCAGAATATCACGTCCATTTGTCAGTCTTGCTTTCCATACAGTGTTCATCTAAGCATTACAGGATAGTGTGTGAAGCTTTTTTTCCTTTTGAAAAAAAGACAGTGATTCATTTGTTCCTGTTTTCTTTAGCTTTCTGTAGCCTGTAAATAGATATCTCCAACTGCTTTTAAAACCTGTACAATCAATGGCACATCAACTCTTTCCAAATTTTTGATATTGTTCTTAAGTTTAGACATATTTAAGCCAATACTTCTGCTCATCTCAGTCTTTCTGCCACTCAGTGGGGCGTAACCGCAGTGACTCCCACTGCTGTGACATCACGTTCATACCCACTATGGGGGAAACGTCCAAATGGCTAATGATTCCTGACACCAAAATTGTTCCACTGACTCACAGAAAATGGATGGATAATTTGTTTTCATGCTTGGAGTGTTTATAGGAGCAGGAGAGACCCAAATAGAAATACAAAAGAATGCTAAAAGGGAGTTTTGAATAACATGTCCCCTTCAGCCTCTTTTAACTGTTCGTTTTATGTATAACTGACAGAGCTGTTATAGTTACAGAAAACTAAGACTAGAATTGAAACTAATGCTTTACAGGTGGATCTTACCTCCGTTCCCAGAGTATACCCAACCAGCTCTGAGCCAACACATGGGTATGTGCTGGGGCACACCCTGTCCCCAAATAAGCCCCACGGTAAGCCCTGCCGCAGGGTTGCCCCTGAACACAGCGATGCCTGCCTTGTGAGCCTGAGCTTTTTTGAAAAGTTTTGTTTGTTTCAGTTTGAGAATACTGTATTAAAAGAAGCATATGTAGCACACCAACTCAACTTAAGCTGGTAATCATTGCTGACAATCATGAGCCTTCAAACCTCAGCAAAATGAGCAGTAATAACCAGCATTATTATTTTGCATGCATTAACTACATTCATTTGCTCTTGTTTTTAGCTTACACTCCATTGCATCGCTGTGGGTCAAAACTATGTCCTTGTATAATTAATAAGGATGATTATTTTCTAATTTGTAAAAATCACTTCAATTTAGTTTCAGCTAGAGAAAAGAAAATAGATTTGTTTAAGTGTACAAATGTTGACTAATAATAATTGATGAATGTTTTGCAGGCAGGAGCAAGAGTGACATTTGCAATTATAAAATGAAGACCCACTTAACGACATAGGTAAAGCCTGACATTTTAACATCACGTTACATTTAGTAAATGGTTTTATTCAAAGCAACTTACAACAGTGGAATACAATCAAGCCACAGTAACAAACTAAATTACAAGTTAGTGCAGTTAAATCAGCATTCAGGTGAGTGCAGCAAGGCCATAATTCAAGTGCAGGTTAGGAAGTTAAAGAGAGGACGCAGCTATGGCAGAATGTTCTTGGAATAGGAGAATTTTCAAGAGCTTCTCAAACACAAACTGGGATAACTGCTCTGGTAGCTAGTTCCACCATTGAGGAACCATTTAGGAGAACAGTCTCAATTGAGATTGCCTTGTGCAAAGCTATAATATACACACACACATACATACACACATTATATATATATATATATATACACACACACACATATACACACACAAGATGTATACCTCTGATAGGTGTACCTCTGGTTGCAACTAAATATGTTGCTAATTTATGCAAGTGTTATTAGTTGTTTTTGCGCTTTATGCTGTCTTGTACGTTGCTCTAACAAGTAAATTTTTTCCCACTGTGTGATGAAAAACAGTTTGATCTAATCTTATCTTCATTTTATCTTGTTTTTTTCCCCATCCATCCATTATCTATATCTGCTTTTTCCTTTGTTCTATTCAGGGTAAATATGCAGAGATCTCCACGCCCAGTGTAATTATTTGGAAAAATGAATTTAAGTCTCATCCTTTACATATGCTCATTTTCCTCCCAATACATCTAGATTCCACTTTTTGGTTCCAATATTCACTGTTTTCTTCATACCGCATTTGTATCTATGAACCTGCAGCAGTGAGACAAGGGCCATGGGACGCTTGGGTAGCTGGTACATGCTACACAAGGTGTTACCAAAGTACTGGTCAGCAGTATTGGGAAGGTTACTTTTTTTACTTGACGTTTCTTTAAGTTGGAGTTGGACTCTTGATGCTGAGAGCAGCTTGGTTGCTGGCAAACAGAGCTTGCATTTCATGGCCAGATTTCACCCGTCCTTTTCTTCTTTAAATGCGAAGTGGTGTCTGAATTTCAATGTATGAAATATATTCCTGCCTGGGCCCTGCTGGCACTAAGTGCTGGCTCTGGGTCCATTGTGTGACTGACGCCACCAACATTAGCAGGACATGAGAGGAGATGCCCTAACATGTGGAACAGGAAAATACCTCTGGATTTATTTTAACAAAGTAACAGTAGTTTAATTACCACCTATTTAGACGGTAACTGTAACTGGAATACAGATACTCAATTTGTATTCTTAATACAGCACCGCTACATGTATTCTGTTACTCCCCAACACTGCCAGTCAGCATAAAACCTGTTGATGAAAGATTGTGTGTGGAAATAAACACAAGCAAACTGGCAGACACACATATTGCACAGTCGTCCCTGATCTTGCCTCGCGAGCACCAGAGTGCTGCTGCTGAAATAGTGGGACCTTGATTGGCACATGCAGCGCAGGTGTGGCAATCAGTCCCTCCCAGCTGAACAGAACCACACCCTGCAACCACACCTTGCTATATGGATAAAATAATAAAGCCCTTTAACTGAGTTCAAATAAATAAATGAGTCTAGAAAAATACTCGCCATATTTGTGGCTGTGAGTGCCACTCACACAAAGCTGTATTTCAAGGACATGAGCTTTGCAGCATATGTGGAAACAAATGCCCCTCGGCTGTAAAACTGTGTTGATATTTTGGCCTACGCTGCAAAAACTGATTTCTAATAAATAATGAAAAATAAGTCAGATTTATTTTTTGTTGTTTAATATAAGACAATTTAACTAAATATAGGAATATATTATTTCTAAATATAGTCAACTTGTATATTAAGCAAAAATTAAATCTGCCAAAGGGGTGAGAAAAAATTGCTTGGCTAGAATTGTGAAGATTAGAAATTAGACCATATTTCTTGAAATTTTTTTTTTTTTACTTAGAAATCAGTTTTTTGCAGTGTACAACCCTTCACATGAGCCTTTGGACTCTCAGTTTTCATCTGCTCAACTTGACCACAAGCAACACAATCTCCCACACCCATCTCACAGTAAAGAGCCTCTCTGCCCATTTCACTCAAGTGCTCATGGTTGACAGCACAGCGATAAGACAACCTGTTCACGTGTGGCACCTAACTCTATGAGTCATGGTCCACAGTGTTTTTCATTCTGCGCTTGTCACTGTAGTGGGTGGCCAGTTGCCACACTTGATTGGTTCTCTGAGCAGACAGAGGTGATTCTGCGGTGTTGTCAAAAAGGAAATGGAAAAAGAAAAATTGTTGAGATTCACCATCAACTGTCTTTGTAAGGAAGTGACTGCAGCAGAAAGGCAGCAGCAGCTCTTGTTCTGCCCTGTGATAAATGTGGTCTGGTGAACCACTGTAGACATACTATTGAGTAAAAAGACACAAAAGAATCAGAGCTGGGTACTTTCAGCTGAGTCATCTGTGAAATCCTGACTGTGGCAGCATATTTAGCTTTTTTGAAAACCATTCTTCAGACATTCTTTTCTGCCGTCACAATTTGCTTTGGGAATACTTTGAAAGTCACTATCAATGAAAACAGAAGGAACAGCAGGCTTTTAGGACTTCATCTCTCATTCACAGACGGACTGAAAGCACAAGGTCTTATCTAAATGTTGACATTTAAATCTGATAGCAATATCTTGAGGAATTATGGTTTTAAGCTGTCCCTTAATGGTTGAGTGCATGGATCGAAGTAAGCAGTCATCCTGTAGCTGGAGACATGCTTCCCCCCTGAAACACAGAGAAGTGGACAGACTTGATTAATAATATATCCAGAAGGGAAGACGATATGACAGCAGGAAATTAAACACACTAATACTGCGAATAGAGGACAGGGCGATCAGGACTTAATTAAAGACTTTGAGGAGTAAAGGGCATGATTTAAGGCCAGACATGCACTACTTTCTGCTGACATAAACGATGAGCTAAGGATTACAGGGGTACTGCAAACTGGGTGTGCTTCCAGAGACCTTGTGCCCTCTTATGACTCTTGTAATGAGTTGCTATTTCTGCAAAGGGATAATTACCACCCTCCACGTGTTAACATGGTGTTAGTGTCAAGAGAAGGGTCAAAATTCTAATAATACACGTGTTGACAATAAGCTTTATTTCACCTCTGTCCAAACCCTGCTGGCAAAACAGACAACCACTTTAAATGAAATAAAAGATAAAATCAGTACAAGTCTTTATACAACTATTTAATTATCGACAGCATCTTTTTTTTCACAAAGCTTCTTACTTATTGGACTGTAGCTGTTTGATAGAGATGCGCTACACATGACCGATGTTGTGGAAAGCCGGACAATTGCTCAGAGAGACTACAGGTGCAATCTATCACACAAGAGAAATGGATGGAGAAGGAAATAAAAACTCCACTACTCTCTTTCAGCGCCGAACAGCTGCATCATAGATCGCTCTGGGGTGTGATGTGAAAAGGTGGCTCAAGCCGCTATTTATCTTTATCTTTGCCACCATGTTTATTTTTATCTAAATTTTATGTTCAGCAATCCAGCCATGATTTTATTTGCAAACACATGTCTTGCAAGGGTGCAGAAATAGAATATTGTGATATTTGCAAGTTTCTGACCTCAGAGGGTATCATGTATTAGGTAGCAGGAAGTTTCTCAGCTGGTTTTGTGCATGTTGCCACATATGTTGGGTAAAAAGTCACCCGAGGATCTTTAGTGCACTTAGTACCCTCAATGGTTTCGGTAATCGAGTTTGATTGCTTATTGTTTAATATTCCCACATAAACAAAGATTCAAATATATTGATATATCAAGACAGAAATAATGCCCCTCTTAGTAGGAATTAAACAGGTAGAAACAGACGACATGGGAACTGAGCTTTGCTTTTCTCATTAGATTCTCCCTCAGAGCTGAACATCGTTCTAGTTCATTGATACTAGTCCCCTCTTCCTCTCTGCTTCTCTTTCCTACCATTCCCTCCCCCTTCCATAGATAGTGGATGTAAGGTTGATAAATGGAGCTAATTGCTTTATGGCATGGCTGGCCTGATGCTGGCAGTGCAATCAGCCTGAATGAGGAGGCCTTGGGGAGGCCATTACCCTTCCTATTGTTATAAAGGACAGGAGGACAAGGCTAGGCCAGTGCTCCCTGAAGGGGCTGGGTCGGAGAGAGACCCTGCGCACCACTGTAGCCTCTGAAACACACATTTAAACATACACTGAGGTGTACGTCACCTCTGAAATTAAATAAAGGTTTGGGCACTTCATTTTTTTTTCCCTGTGCCATTCATGTAATTACTTTCACTGCACTACTTTCCTGAGTAAAACATATTTCACTCGTCTTCGATCACTTTCATGTTTAGCTTCCACAGTCATTTTTTATGTTTACACTAAATGAATGCATGTAATGTCCAATATGTTATTTGAAGAAAGGACATATAATTAAGATCCATTTTGGTACTCTATCATCATGCACTGGTCTTGTTTCCAGCCACATTAGACAGCTGCTTTGAGCAAACTTCTGACAAAAACTCATTGTTATCTCACAGTCCAGCCCAACAGTAACATGCTCGTGAACAATGTGGAGTAATTGCTATTACAAATCAAACATAGTCATGCAAGAGCAGCAGAGTAGAGCTACAATATGACAGAACAGAGGACTTATTATTTATCAAGAAGCCAGAAACCATTACCTTGGAAGCCTGCTGCTTTCTTATGAGAACAAAATTGCAGTCATGAGAGAATCCATCCTGCCAGGCTTTCGGATACACCACATCGGCAGTGCCAAGGCAAAGTAGTGCTGGACTAATCAGCATCGTATACAAACAGCCACAGGAGGGTTTTACGCATGACAATAGCTAAAAATGGTAGCTCACATCGAGTGGAAAAATTGCTGCCATAACTGTCCACCCAGCTCCAAACCACTTTCACTCACAACTTCCAAGATTATTCTGTGTCACTGGTGTATCAATTTACAGAAACTTTGACTTCAAATGCATGTAAATATATGTTTGTTGCAGGGCCATGCACAGACATTTTTGGGAGCAGGAGTACAATCCACAAGAAAAGGCAACACTCCAGTTACTTATTTGTAACATTATATTTAGTGCAATATATGCCTCTACTGCATTAATGATGGAAAGGTGTCATCACCTCTTGATTTTCAGCAGTCAGTAGTCTCAGTGTCATGGCTGTATAATTTGCAAAAAGACTGTTTAATTTTATTTGTAATAATGGCACAGAAGATGATTGCAATCAGAGCCATTATGTCCTGGGTGTGAGGAGGGTTCTTAAGAATTTACTTTCTTGAACATCTTCCTCCAACAGGATGTGTGTAGTACATACAGACAGACAGACAATCTATATGCACACAAGGAAGTATCAGTCCCTTAGCATGCTAAAATGATGCGGGGGAGAAATTCACTATTCTATAACTAACTTACTATTACTATAGTTTCCCTGGTGGGATAAATAATTCACCTATCTAATCTAAATGCTTCTACCAAGCCTTGCCACTCAGATCCAACAATTCAAACCCCAAACAATGATGTGAGCATGTTACAAAAACAAACTAAAAAAAAGATGACCACAGTTTTTGTCACATCACTGTACGACAAAAATGTTGCAAACTGGCAGCCTCAGACATGAACCTAACTTCATTTCCATTACATGGTTTTATCTGCATGGGAAAATGTATAGCGGCCTTGGTGGATATTCAAAATGTGTAAAAAACAAAAACAGTTGTACTTTGATGGAATGAACCATAGTGATACATCAGTGAATATAATTGGTTTTACAATCTGCTACCTGAGAAAAGTCAAATAGCACATATGGTGACAAAAGGTGCTCAAATGATGGCACAATGAACATCTGTAAAGCTCAAGGTCACTTTTTCAACATCTTCTTGCACAGTTACTCATCAGATATTATTTCTACTATCATATGTTTCAAAGATTTTCACTCTAAGAAATGCCTTTTCTTTCAGGAGGAGGTCAAATTAAAATTTTCTTTTGTGCTCCCGGTGAATCAGACAGTGTAACACGTATCTTGATTCGGACACTTATGTAATAATGTCACATGTGCTAGCTTTACTTTGAAACCAAGCTTTTACGTGCAGCCCTTGTAGTTGTCAAGATATGCTTCATTTGTTTTGGGTACATCACTTAGGGCATGAGGCAGAAAAAAATAGGTCTTGTGATATTGAGGTTAAAAATGTAATTTTGCTCAAGTTATTTAATACTACAACAGGCTACAGGAAGTGCAGTGAGCTCAGAACTGTCTGTGTCTGAGCCAGAGATATTATGAAGTTAAACAACAGGTTTGCAGATTTAAAAAAAAAAAAAAAATCAAAGAACAAAACAAACAAACAAAAAACAACTTGCTATAATTTAACACA
>JBAMYA010000021.1:11742909-11756795 GCA_037176975.1 Arrhamphus sclerolepis | reverse complement strand
GCTAATGCTGATGAGCTAGCTAGCACCTACTTTTAATTTGGCACTTATGACACTTGTTCTTGTTTGGTTTTTTTGTTTTGTTGCTATCGCTGTCCATCAGGTCAGGTACAAAAGCAGTTCTGTCTGTCTGAGCTTTTGTCACTAGGCGTCACACACGTCCTGCACCCTCAATTTAACGGCTATACCCCCACCCCCCACCCCCCGGATGCTAACGAAAGGAGAGCAGCAGGATGTTAGCTGGAAAGGCCATACTAGCACCATGCTAGCAAAGCACCCGAGGTCCTCTGTGTTCATAATGGGGGACTACAACAGTTGGCGACTGTACTCCCTTTGTTTAAGCAGTATGTGGATGCACCAACACAGAGGCAAAATATGCTGCATTTATGCTACAGAAACATCTCGGATGCATTCCGAGCTCATGCATATCCACCGCTGGGACTCGCAGATCACAATGTCATCTCTTTACTTTCAATCGACAAACAGGAACTCAAACGTCAGAAGCCACATGTCTATAGCGCTCCGCTATATACAGTACATAAAATGTGATGAATTTCCCACCCAAACTAAAGTGCTGAAAAGCAACTTGACAGAGAATGAAAAACCAACAAAGGGATCATACATGATTTAACACCACCTCTGCAAAAGTTAGGCACCTTTCACAGTTGGGGGGAATTTAGTTCTGCCTTCCATAGTTGGCACTTGCAGTAAGGTGTTGCGTGCTGGAGCCAAAATAAAAGAATTTCCTCTGTCTAATGACACTGTTGTGATATTAACAACATGGCGGCAGACCGAAATTCAAATCACAGAAGGGGAAAAAGCATCTGACTTGTTTGCCATTCAATTGGAGGAAACAAAATATATTTCTAACTTGGTGATGCTTCTGGTGTACATCAGATGCTCATGAGGGCCGGTTACATAAGGATTTCTTGTTGTGTAAGGAGGTGCCATGGTTCACAAACACTGAAGAAGCATTCCACGTGCTATTCCGTGTTGTGTCAGTGGGCACAATGACATTGTTGCCCGGGTGAAAGCCATTCCACCGTCAGTCCAGGCAATGTACTACGTCATCCATCGAGAGGCACTTGCCTCTAAACGCCTGTCTACACAGCTCCATGAAGTTATAAATCAAGTACTCAGAATAGTGAACTTCATTAAAGTCAATCCAACAAACTCCTTACAGATCTGTGTGACGAGATGGGTGCAGATCATGCTCATTTGCACCTACGCTCTGAGGTCCATTGGTTGTCACAGAGTAAAATGGTGAGCAGAGTATGCAAGTTCAAGCATGAGGTTCAGGTCTGTCTGACAAATAAGCAGTCACGTGTCACCGATCACCTGCGAGATCAGTCCTGGATTTTAAAGGTAGCTTGTCTCTCTGACATCTTGTATTATTTCAGTATGCTAAACCTGTCCATCCAGTTCCAAGCGTGTCACATTTTTTAAGCCAATGATAAAATCACGACTTTGAAAAAGAAGCTCCTGGTATGGACTAACAGGTTTAAGAGAGGTGTGTTTGTGTTTCAGCTGTCTGTCATCTCTGGCTAATGAAGGTGAGAATTTGAGGCAGGTAACTGCAGTGATCACACAACACCTTACTGAAACACTACGTCATTTTAATTTGTACTTCCCCTCAAAATCCCATCTCCAGGAAAAGCAATGGTTAAGAGATCCATTCACCATCCCAGAAAAGAGTGATCTGCCACCTGTGGTGCAGGTTAAACTTCTGGAGCTCTCATGCAATGTTGGTCTGTAGTCGCGATCTGGTCCATTCTCTCTGCCTGAATCCTGACTGTCATGCTGCAGTGAATATCCCCAGCTGAGTGAGAGGGAAGTGAAAAAAATTATGCTTTTCCATTCAACGTACCTCTCCGAGACCGCATTTTTGCATTTGACAGCCAAAGACAAAATACTGAAACAGGCTCAACTGAGAAAACATGCTCTGAATGGCCTTGTCACCACGTCTTCCTCATTTCGACCTGTTAGTGGTGAGAGAGGAGGCACACCCTTGACATTAAAATGTTGATTTTTCTTTTGCTCCCAACTCCCTGTGGATGACTGGGCCTGTCATTTGAGGTTAAAAGTTCACTTCTGCCAGGGCTCTTGGTTTTTCTCAGTTTGAGTGTCTACATTGTTGGGGCACTGTTTGGCAGTGCTTTAAGTTCAAAAGTGCAAAAGTGTAGTTAAAAAGCAAAAAATATATAATTCATTTCAAAAGAAAGCAAAGACAAACAAAAAAAATTAACACAAACTTGGTTCTTTGGCAAATGGCAGTAAAAATAATAATAATAATAATACTAACAATAAAGTAATCAGTATTTTCTGTATGTTCATCTGTTACCCATGCAGAGGAGCACTTATGTGATTCTCAGTCATCCAGATAGTCTCAGTATTAAATAAAACAGCTCATCCAAAAGACTCTACATGACTTAACAGGACATGACTTCAAAGTCACCTCAAGTCTTCAGGTATAAATGGAGGTTAATTGCTTCAGTCTTCCAACCGATAACAATACAAAAACAATAAAGGTCAGAAAGGCAATTCAAAGACATATTAAATCACTTTGTTGAGTGACTGCACTTTTTCTTTGTGCAGTAATAATAGTGATAAGTCTGTTTAATCCTTATAGTCGGAGACATATTAAGAAAATTACAACTATTTCTAACCTTGAGATATATTTTGGTATCTGAAGTAACTAAAAAATTGGTAACATTGACACAAACACAACCCTGAAACTCTGAAAACTTGTCATTAGGTGAATGATTCACATTATTGTGCCACTTCAGAGTAGATTTATCAGCCATCTCCATCTCCATCTTTGTCACATTAGGCAGGAAAGTGTGCCTCACAACAGCACCTACAACTGCCAGTTATGAACAGACGTGTGAGGACATGGTCTAAAAGGCAGCCCCTAAACACGACTGAGCTGTGTTACGAGTTTTTGATTTGACAAATCACTTCTGACACTACAAATACACTCAAGCATGAAAAAAGTGATTATATTCATAATCCGCCCCAATTAAGCATCAGGTCTGACCATTACCATTAAAAAGTGGGCAAGACAACAAAGCAGCTTGGAGAAGATTCATCACCTGTAGAAGAGTCAGTAAAAAGGAATTATAACTTTATCTCATTACTTGTTTGAAAGATGGGCAACTGGGTCAAAAAGGACATCATGACAGGCACACACCCTGGACTGGATTGGGAGTAACAGACTGTAAGCTATGTTTAATGTTTTGCATAATGATGGCAATGCCATTTAACGCTCTGAAACATGCTGTGCATGGTTGATTTTTCATGTTTACTGTCAGAGGCTGGTGAAAGTCAATAAGTAGCTTCTTTTCTAAGACTAAGGTGATTAATGTAACCACATTTCGCTTGCTCCATGACCTCACTGCTGACCTACCAACAAGGTAACTGCCTACACACAATATTAAACCAAACTGCAACAGAAAATCTGTTCATGGAAACAGTCATTTGAATTTTTGTTTGTCTCTGTATTGTACACTATTGTACGGAAATCCATCTAGAGCATTTGGTCATCATGCTGTCAGGTTTCTGCTTAAACGAGCAGAGCATCCTCGCAGCTGGGCTTTAGGAAGGCAACAACACACCAAAACAATGGTAAATTACCTTTCAGTGGAGTGAAGTGACTCACATCACATTCAGCTGGAGGGCTTTTACTTGTCAAGCTTGATTTACTATCATCTGTCATTTTTGGAGAAATGGGTAATGCGACTTATTCAACCAAATATACATGTATCAGAGCAGGTGAAAAACATAGAAATCAAGGCTGGCTTAAAGGCATCGCAGTAGCTTGTGCTTGCCATAAAGTGTTACTCATATGTAGTATGACTAGAGTAGGCAGTTAGAAAGGCACTGCAGACTGATGTTATTGACAAATCAGTGAGCTAAACTAAATTGATTTTGTCCTCACATTTTTCCTGATTGTGTTTTGTTTATGTTTGCCTTTGGACCTGCACCATTAACTCATTGTCGTTGTTATTATCTGCAATACCACTGCCGTGTGTGAGGCATATGCTTCCATCAAACTCTCATTAACCTTGTCTCTGATTATGTCCTGCACGGTGAGATTAGTCTCTGAGATTCCCCTCACAACAGAGTGGCCATTTACAGCTCGATGATGATTAACAGTCCAAACAAACAGTTGCCCTCCAGGCTCTGCTCAGACAACTGAGGACATGCAGCATGGTCTTCAGGTACTCAGGAAAACTAAACAATTTTTCTACTTTTTTTTCCCCTCCTAAGAGTGGAAAGATTCAGTTGAGGTTATTGTTGCTTGGAGATCGCAGCTTAGTGACATAAACAGAACCACTTCATCAGCAAGATGCAGAGAAGGAACCCTGAACCCACTAAACCTAGAAACGTTCTACCCATTGCCCCTGTCTAGAATTGGTGACAAATTGCAGTCCCAGCCAAAACAAATCTGGCTTACTACAGGTAATTCTGACTAAAGTCTTGTCCTGTGTGTGTTGGGGCTAAAAGGCTCATGGCAAACGGATCCAGTACCCCGTAAACCCAAAGAAACCCTGAAAGAAAACCACCAGAGACAGGGTTGGATGCCTTCTCAATCCACAAAGAGTATGTGACTTGCTGGAAAAGCTAGTGGCCTCCAGCTGCAGCTTGCCTGACCTCTAGTTAGTGGCCTGCTTGTTTTCTCAGACCATTTCCTGAACAGTTTAAAAGCAGTTTTGCCTGCTTGTTTACTCAGAGCATTGCTACCATCTTGCTTATATGTTCAGAATGCTCTCTGAAGAACTTAAAAGCAATGTTTCCAGCATGTTTCTTTTGGTCTGCTTGTTTGCTTGAAACAGAACAATTGCTGACATCCCTCCAACCATAATGTTTGGTTGGGACCAGATAGTTTAATCTTAGTCTCAACACTTCAAGTGATTTTGTTCCAGAAGCGTTGAAGCTTGTCCAGGTTTTGTTTGAAAATAAACCATTTTTGTGGCAGTGGTGTTCTTCTAGCAACTCAACCTTACAACCCACTTTGTTCTTCAAGTGTCTCCTTATTGTGCATCTTGGAACAGCCACATCACTGTTCTGTACAGAAGTCTGTATGTCAGCTGAAGTTATTGGCAGTTGTGGCTGATGTCGTTGTTGGTCTACCTGATCATAGCTTGGCATCAACAGAACCGTTTATTTTCCACATTTTTATCTGACTGTCATTTGCAAATGTTTGGATATCATTTTTGCACACATGAGCAAAACTGTAATATGATGGTATGCAGTGCATACTGCATACTTGTCATTTAGCCATTTTTAGTATGTAGTATGCCACCACCAACCAAACAAACAAACAAGAAAAAGTATGCTACGACACAAACAGAAGCCTGTCACTCTGACCAGCTTTCACTTTAGTGTTGAATTTGCATAATTGGATGTATGTAGATATATTTTTCAGTTGCGCCGTGCCGCAAGTTTTTACTGGCCTGTTTAATTGTTTATATCTTTATTCTTCAGTCTAGGTCCTAAAGACCCACTTTCCTGCATGTTTTAGATGTTTTCCGTCATTGATCCTGATGACAATATTGGAGCAGAGAAACATCAAAATTGAGTCCCAAGGACCTGGTATCAAAACATTAACTTAGCACACTTCTGTTCTGTCAAAAGTGACTTTCCAACACTTTTTTGCTGACCTGTTTTTTGTTTTGTTTTTTACAGGTGAGTGGCAGTTTGCTCAGAAAACTTTTTGAATAATTAAAAGCTTCTTTGTATAAGTTTGTCTGTTTGCTCAGAACACGTCTTGAGCAATTTAAAAAGGTATTTGCTTATAACAATCAAAGAGCAGTTTGCAACGCTCTGGCCTTTTGGTTTGCTCAGTAATGTCTGAAAGATTTGTGACTCTGCAACAGTTTTGTGGCCTGTTCGTTTGTTCAGAACATTTTCTGAACTTTTTATTTATTTATTTTTTTGTTCAGAATGCTGTTTGAACTTAGCTTTACTTTGTCACTAACTTGCTTGTTTTCTTAATTAAAAAATTGCTTTGCAGGTAGGTGCTGTTGGTAAAATTTAAAATTGTAAAAATTCTGCTTGAAAATATGAAGCAAAACTAAAGCTTGTAAAGTACATCTTTACCCCAACATATCATTTCACTTAATCTGATCATGACCTAATTTTAGTTTTCAAACTGCAGAGAGCTAAAATGCTGAACAGACCACAACAAACAGTGGAGTGGTTGTAGTTTGGACTCAAAGTTCCAGTATGATGCTGGAAACTTAAGTTTTGTTGTTCGTCAGCAAATAACTGTAATTTGATAATAAATGGATGGATTTCTCTCTCTCTCTTTTTTGTTTTTATTTAATTACTTTTAACTGTTAATGGTCCATGTTTTCACTTTACATGTGATTTTGATCCTAGTCAAAGCAACATGTATTACAAACAACTGAACAGCTGATATTTCAAATTTCAAATCTGACTATGCCATAGTCTAAAGAAACATGCCGTCTTAACATTTCTCAGTAAGAAGGACCCAGTGTCTCCTAACTCATCACACATTTTTGAGGAATGTACAGTTATTTAAGACTGTATATTGATTTATTTTCTCTCATCTGTAGCCATGTTGTTTTTGCATCTACATGGGAAAAAAATGTTGCAATGCATGACTCCAGACTGGAACTCATTTCACTAAGGTGGAATTAAGTGGACTCAAACCTGAGCACCCTGAACATACCGTTTTGTTTTTTGTTTTTTTTTCTTTTTCCTTTCTGCTACCAGACTCTAATTTTAAAATGCAAATTTATTTGCTAATAGATCAGGTAAGAGATGTTCTTGTAGGAAATAGAAAATGCTCTTCAAGGAACATAGAATTGCAGGGTTAGAAACAACTATTTGTGGCTTTTTACAAATGTAAAATGGCAACTGGGTTGAAAGAAAAAGTAAGCTTGACATTTTGAATTTTTGCAGTGTTTGTGCCAGTGGACCTTTAAATCTTTTTCTAAGAGTTCACAGGATCCAAGGTTTGCATCACACTCTATGACATTTTCTCACATTTCTCATATTTTCATTTCTATGATTCACAGATGACTTATGAAAAGGACCATTAATGAGAATTATGTATAACAGCTGAAAGGAAAAGAAGAAGAAAGACTTCATGACAGAAGGCTGTATGTTTTCATCAAAAATTAACATCAGCAACCACACTGCTAATAGTGAGTCTACTGCCCTCCCCTTAGACAACAAATATCAGCGATCCACTTCTAATTCTGAATTGAGGCAATTAAACCTTTTATGCCACACCATTTAAAATTAAAATTGACATAAATGTTTTGATGGCCTTCCAAACTGGTCTTTCTGTTTGCATTCATTACAGGTCTAATAAAGTTTGCTGATGTGCCAGCATGTGATGAATATTTATTTTAATTTCACTGAAGCTCAGAGGTAATACACAGCAATCAATATTTAATGTTTTCAGTGAATATCTATAATTGTACAGTGAGCGACTAATTTGTGGGTGGGGGGTGTCTGTTGCGAGAGTTTATGCTGTCATCGACATATTGAAGAGCTTTCGACAGGGAGTCAAGCACAGCAAAGTGATTTAAGCATTTATTGAATTGTATTTGTTGAATTGTTTTCCCAGTTAGTTAACAGCCAGGGTTTTGTTTAAGAAATATATTTTCATAAAGAGCAGAAAAGGAACATCCTCTAGGATCTGTAAAAGCTGTTTAAGCCAAATGCAAAACATACTGCACAGGTAGCATTCACTGAACCCTTTCCTGTCTTTACTCTCAGAAATAGAAGCAGGAACCATTAAAAAATATGTTTTAGATTATGAATGATATCAACCTCTAAATCATGGAGATTATCCAGAATCTTTTGAGATTCTTCTTTCATAACTCTTAGATTTATGGTCAGAATATAGCTACTGAGGGACTGCTGAAGAGTCAGGCCACTTTTCTCACAGCTTTGCATCCTTTTGAAGAACACAGACATTGGCAAATGCATATATAGCAATTAAAACTAAACAGCCCAAAGTATTTTATGTGAAATATAGCATTTAGATGTGTGATATTTGTAATGCCCTGCAAGATAAGATCATGTATGGTTATGTAAGTGTCTAGAAAAATAGTAGAGGAAATGCTTTTATGAAATTTATCTTGGTATACCAAACTATATATTCAGATCCCCGATATATTTTCCTGACACAAATGCAGACCAGCACAGATACTTCGATCAATAAAGGGACAAGTCATTGTTCAGATGTCTTCAAAACACATGTTATAAGATCAAGACCTGTTACAGCTCTGTAAAAGTAAGGAGACAGAGAGACTGTATGTGGAATTAAACCTGCCTTCAGGTTGAGTTCAGTCAGTTTCTATGGTAACAGACTTTCTGAAGCGTATTGAATTGAACCATCTTGTTACCTTGCTTTTTGAAATAAAAAATTCAGTTTCCCTGAGTTCAGGTTCAACACACTCAAAATTTGCAATAAACCCACTATCTGAAACTTCATTAACCCCAAGTTAATGCTGGTTAGTGTAAACAATCTAATACCACATTTCTCGCATTGGCCTGTGTCTGACTGACTAAGCTGTTTGGAGTTGGAGAAAGGTTCAAGGGCTGCTCACTTGAGAAAAAACCAAGACAAACTAGGATTTGAGGTCACTTGATGTGCTCCACGGGCACAGAAACTGTTTTACTTTCTGTTATTTATTTTTATTTTTACATGTTTTTCTGTTTCTGAAATGGATGTCTGCATGTTGCATTGGGTTGGTAACCGTAACACCCCATCAGCATCAGACAGCCGAGTAGACTGTAGTTATTTTTGCAATCAGATTTTAGGTGAAATGGAAGATACATAAAAACAATTTCTTAATGTGAGTAATTTTGTGATGTTTAAAAGCATCAATATTTGTGATTTCTAACGACCACAAAGGGCTGATTTACTTTTTTATTTTTACTCTTATGACAGATAACACTTTAAAAGGCACTCAATGCATGGGCCAAGGTTAATTGAGTAATTGATGTGTTTGTGTATAAACACATAATTTACTCGGGTCCTCGCTGTTCCCAGGACTGTGCTCTTCTGGCAAGATATCTCTGATGTTGTTCCTGGGGTCTGCTGAAGTCTCTCTCAGTTTGGAGGTTACAGCCCCGAGTGCTGCGATCACCACTGGTACTACTCTAGCCTTTACCCTCCAGACCTTCTTTATCTCCTCTATCAATTCTTGGTATTTCTGGAGCTTGTCCTGTTCCTCTGTGTTGATGTTACTGTCACTTGGAATTGCTACGTCCATAGCCAATGCCTGTTTCTGGAGCTTGTCCACCACCACAATGTCCAGCTGATTGGCCATCACCAGTTTATCAGTCTGGATTTGGAAGTCTGTCTAGTGTCTCTCATTTGGACTTTGGGGCCTCCAACCCATACTTGGCACAAATGTCCCTGTGCACTGCTATCATGTGCTGGATGGTGTCAGGGGCTTCTTTGCACTAGGATCCTGTCTGGTGTGATAGACCTCAGTCTCTTTTGCTCTTGTATTCAGGCCTGTTCTTTTGCTGCCATGATAAGTGAATTTGATGTCCTTCAGACCAGCCTTTCCTGGCCACTGGTAGGATTTCTTCGTATCAGCCACCCCCTCTGTCACCCTATATCTGTCAATGGTACATCCTGTGTAAGAGTTTGTCCTTCCATGATGGTGCCTCCTCCTCTTTCACATTGGGTTTCTTCTGTCTGGGTCATTCACTTAGCAGTTCATCATTGGGGGCTATCTTCTGGACATATTGCCAGATGTTTGCTGTTTTACCCTGGATGGTGGCTTTCATGCTCACCAGTCCTCTGCCTCCCTCCTTCTGCTTAGTGTTTATTCTAAGAGTGCTGGATTTTGGATGAAACCCTTCTTTGCATTGTGAGGAGCTTTCTTGTCTTGATATCACTTGCTTCCATTTCTTCCTTCGGCCAGTTTATTTTACCTTCAGGGTATCTGTGTACTGGTAGGGCATCTGTGTTGATGGCCTGGACTTTATTCCTCCTACTCAGCTGACTCTTTAGGACCTGTCTTACTCTCTGTAGGTACTTGGTTATGTCTGACTTTCTTGCAGCTTCTTTGTAATTGCCATTTGCTTGTGGCATCCCAATATACTTATAACTGCCCTGGACATCTGTTATGCTGCCTTCTGGTAGGTAAACCACCTCAGTTTTGATCAGTTTTCCTCTTTTGGATACCATCCGGGCACACTTATCTAGCACAAATGACCTTCCAATATCACTGCTGTACACCCTTGTGAGCTGGATCAGTGGGTCGATGTCTCACTCGGTCTTGGCATGCAGCTTGATGTCATCCATGTAGAGGAGGTGGCTGATGATTGCTCCACTTTGGAATCAGTATCCATAGCCACTCTTCTCAATGATCTGGCTGATGTGTTTCAGGCCTATTCAGAACAGCAGTGCCAATAGAGGATCTCCCTAGTATATGCCACTCTTGATGTTAACTTGTGCAATTGGCTTTGAATTGGCCTGTAAGATTGTGTTCCACATTCCCATCAAGTTTTTGACGAAGGTCCTTAGTGTCTTGTTGATGTCGTACAACTCAAGGCAGTCCAATATCCAGGTGTGGGGCATGGAGTCATAGGCCTTCTTATAGCCAATCCAGGTGGTGCACAGATTTGTTTGCTTGTTTTCACTAATCCCCAGTCCATGTAAGCATCACCTGTCCATCACCTGTCACTGCCAAAGCTCCAACAATGAAGTTGTGGGATGAAGCATAGAAACAATTATGCCAAAAGGACAGAGGGACGTCTCAAAGAAAGCAAAATTACAGCGGGGACAATATTTCCAGTATGTAGAAGAATATGTTTTCATGGGATAGTGTTTTTTTTTTTTTCTGTCGGGATAAATTAGCCAATAGTAGCATGAAACCAGTACATCTGCAGCAACATCTTACTATAAAACATGGATGTCATGTTGGCAAACAACCTGTTTTTTTCAAAAGGAAACTTTCAGTATTCAGGTCATCAGAACAAACTATATGAAAAGCTTCCGCAAATTCAGCGAAAGCCCTGGAGACCTCTTATGCTCTGTCTTTGCTTGCACTGTAGCTGAAGCCATGAAATTGTTCACTATCGCTGAAGATCTTTTCCTACCACCCACTGTTGTACTGGTTGAAATTAAAAATTAAAAACTGCCCCTTTGTCAAATGGCTCTGTTTTCCCTAGAATAGATAAAATGGGAAAAAAAAAACATTGTAGATGAAGTTGTGTCTCTTCTGTAGATTCATCCAGCTGAAGTTCAAAATGTACAACTTGTGGCATTTGTGAGATACATTGGAACTGACGACATTTATGAGCACATACTATTCTGCAAAGGCCTGGAGGGAAAACAACAGGAGAGAACATTTCTAATGTTGTCAACAACTTCCTCTGTGAGAACAATCTGAGCTGGAAATCCTGCAGCAGTCCTTGCACAAATGGTGTATCATCAGTGATGGGCAGCACCTGAGGCCTTGTGGGGTGCGTGAAAAAGAAAAATACTGAAGTGAAGTGGACTCACTGTGTCATACGGGAGGCACTGGCATCCAAGAAAATGAGTCCCGTGTTAAATAACGTTTTGAGTGAGAGGATCAAAGTAGTCAACCTCATTAAGTCAAAGCCATTTAATGCACGTTTGTATTATTGCCTTTGTGAAGCTATGGGAGCTGAACATGAACAGTGGCTGCAGCACACAGAAGAGTGCTGGTTCTCTCAAGGGAGAATACACAACTGCCTGTTGGAATTGTGAACTGAGATGCAAACCTTCCTGATGGAGAAAAGATCTACCTCGTCTGTGGATATATACTTACTTGCAAAGCTAAGTGTTGGTGTAACGGAATACATGTACTGGTGTTACGTACTCAGAATACAAATTATGAGTAACATATTCCGTTACAGTTACCTTTTAAATAGGAGGTAATTAAACTACTGTTACTTTGTTAAAATAAATGCAGAGGTATTTTCCTGCTTCACATGTTACGGTATCTACTCTCTAATTTCAGTAATCCCATGCATTGCTAGAAACCCAAACAGAACAAGAAATAAAAGTTTCAAATTTAAACGCCCTGCAAACGTTGGTGATCACACAATGGACCCAGAGCCAGTACTCAGAGCCAGCAGGGCCCAGGCAGGGCCCATTTCATACAGTGAAATTCAGACTCCACTTCACATTCAAAGAAGAAAAGGACGGGCAGAATCTGACTGTGTAATGCAAGCTCTGTTTGCCAGCAACCAAGCTGCTCTTAGCATGGAAATGGTCTACCTCAGACCTAAAGAAACATCTTCAAGTAAGTTATTTTCTAAAAACTAATGTGAGCCTACTGCGTTTACCTTGTGTGAGGCCATGGATGAACACCATAACAACCTTATTTAAGTTAGGCCTACTAACAGTCCGTCCAAGGTTTTGCAATTTTGTAAAAGTCCTTGAAGTATGCGGAGGGCTGCAATTTTTCTAAATTACCACATTATCGCTGCAATTTTTGGTCAAGCAGAGCAAAAATGGTACAAAAACAGAACAAAAATGGAGTGAAAGAGAACTACAAGTCCTACAGTTCTGGAAGAGAAACTACAAATACTAGCAGACGACTTTCATCAATCTGTGAAAGTATAAAAGATAACCTCTGTCAACTAAAATAAAGACGAAAGACTCTGAACAACAATTTTCAAATGTTATGAACAAAAGCAGATGTTATTTATTCTATTCATCACTAAACATTGTGGTGGATCAAAACCAAAAACCTTTGCTGGGTAGACATTTTTCCACAACAATGTGGAATGGATGTGATTGCTACATTCATGTAGTTGTTAAAGCATGACAATATATTAAGTAATCCAAAGCATTCAGAATACATTACTCACACTGAATAACTTAACAAGTATTTTACAATCTACATTTTGGGGAATGTATTCTGTAATCTGTAGTGGAATACATTTTAAAAGTAACCTTAAATGCAACACTGCTATCTAGCATATATTTAGCAAACGGAACAAACTAAATAGGACACCAGCACTTTAAAGTGTACGACAAAGCAAGTGGCTTCCTGAAAACATGAGCTGCGAAGGGATCGTGAGCTGAGAGATTTCACCTGTTCTCCTCCGTTGTATGATTTTTTTGTGAGTGTGGATCTGGAGAACGCCCCAATCAAATCAACCATAGTGAAACATTTGGTCAATTAAAAATTTTCATTCATGCTTTGCTGACATGGAAAAAGCTGCACAGCTGGACTGGGTCACATCTACACTCACACAGTTTTAGGTGTGTGTGAAGCAGCACACTGCACATTTTTACTGGAAGTAGCACATCATTTGGGTCTGCATATTGCAGATTGTTTGCATACTGCAATCACGTTTGGGCAAAATCAGACCACATTAGTATTTTAGGATGTGGTTTGCAAATGTAGCAGGACAAATCATCGACTACAATACAGTAATGACCAGCTGGGCCCTGCTAAACAAGTTTAAACAATATTATAATTCTTCTAACATACGCCAGGAAAAAAAAAAAAAAAAAAGCATTTCTAGCCCATTGTTTTATTTTGCTTATGCTGTCAAAAGCTAATTATACTTGTAAGGGAGATGTTTTTATAAATGGTTAAATTCCAAGATTTTTTTTTATCCCTCATTTACGTCACAATACATTTATCTGACACTAAGTGAGGAAATCCTAAGGGGTTGAATAAAGGCAACTGGACTTCTTCTTGGACCTTAAAGACGTTTCACTTCTCACCTGAAAGGCTTCTTCACTTCTGCCTTTACTCAGGCCCTTAGGATTACCTTGACCTGATGACTGAGAGTCTACACCAACACGAAGTGAGGTACCTACACCAATATAAATGACCCTACAAATGGACTTCCATCAACTTCTACAAACCAAAGTCCATGCATTGTGTACATAAAAAAAG
>JBAMYA010000021.1:11713695-11723727 GCA_037176975.1 Arrhamphus sclerolepis | reverse complement strand
GGGGGGGGGGTGGGGGGGGGGGGGGGTGGGTGGAATTATTAACATCATATGTCTATGCTACTAAACAACATGTAAAGCAATAGTGTTCTACATAGGATACAGTTGATACATTGTGTTACATTGCATTCTGTGCAAATGTAGCTACGCATCATTTTGACATGGATCACAAGAAATGTAATTGTTCCTATTGATAGATTTGATTTTTTTTTGTTTGTTTTTGTTTTGTTTTTTTATTTCCTGCTACTACTTCTTTGTAGTCTTCAAGTCAGGTAGAACAATCATTTGCTGCAATGTCTGTATACATTTCATTCATTCCAATGCTATGTCTGAGCTACCTAAAATAGAGGAAACAAACAAACAAAAAAACCTGGCACCACAAGCTACAGTGCTGTAGAGAAAGAACCTGCTATCTAGCTGTTGGTTGTGTAATTACAAAGTGACACCAATCATGACACACAAGCATAAATGACAGCAACAACATAGGACCTGTGCATAGCTGCCATGGAAGCATAAATCAGGCTTTAGATGTTTCTCTGATTCAGCACACCTGATTCACTTGAATAAATCATCAACATACTTAGGCAGAACCTGATGACAAGCTGCTGGCGACCCCTTCATTTCAATCAGGTGTGCTGGTCCAGGGGTCCAGCAAACTTTAATGTGCAAATTTTTTAAATGCTTAAAATAAAAGAAAATTAATTCAGTTTCTGTTCAACAAACTGTAACTTAGCTGTGAAAAAGAACATTAAGTCAAGTCCATTTCAGACACTGAGGTAATGTATACACAAAGTCTGTTACCATGGTGACTAGCTTTGTGAACATAATCTGGTTATGAGCAGGTTTTGTTCCACAAACCTCAGGTTTCTCTCTGTGTCTTACTTTTCCATAAAGATGAAACACGTTCAAGTTTCATCATCATTTTGGAGACATCTGAATGTGTTTTTATTGATTGAAAAGGCTGCACTGGTTAGATTGGGGCTGCAGTTGTATCAGGGTATCAAGTAAATTGAGGATCCGAATAGATGATATGGCATAGTCTACGATGATTTTTATTAAACACTTACCATTTTTCTGCACATTTTCATAACTTCTATGTAAGCTCCAATCCTTCATTGATGCCTATATTTATTTCATTTATGTGCTAATACTTTTTTCATAATAATGGGGTCAGTGATCATAGCCTAGTATTTATTTATATTTTGTGGACAACACAGAATGTATCAGAAGTGTCACTTCCTTTACTTGTAAATATTTTACATGTAAGGATTATCTTAAATTTTCATCTCAGAAATGTGTGTGTGTGTATTTGTTTCTTATCATCTGTCAAATTTTCTTTTTTCATACTTTTGCAAAACTAGATAGCTATCCTTTAATGGATTTACTTGAATGTTTACTGAATGTACTGCACACATGACTGGTTATAAAAGTAGCATTTCAGGAATGTAAAGGTGAGCAGAGGTTCATCATCTGTGAAAAACTACATCTAAAAATTGCAGAACAACTTCAGAAAAATGTTCTGCAATGTAAATTTTCAAAGACTCTCGAGATCCCACCATCATACATATATAATATCATCAAAAGATCAGAGAATCAGGAGAAGTGTCAAAGGGCAAAGCAGAAGGTCAAAACTGGGTGCAGGTGATCTTCGAGCCCTCAAGTGGCACTTTATTAGAAACAGTCAGGATTTTCTAGTTGACATTGCTGCATGTACTCAGGAACACTACCAACATTTCTCTGGACTAAAGCTCATCTATAATGATCTGAGGAAAAATAGAAAACTGTTCTGTGATCAGATGAGTCAAAATTGCATTTTTTTTTCTTTCTTCTTTTTTGGAAACCATGGACAATGTGTCCTAGATGAGGACAGGAGACCATCCAGCTTGTCATCAGTGGACAGCTCAAAAGCCTGCATCTCTGATAGTGTGGGGTTGCATTAGTGCCTATAGTGTACATCTAAGGGTTAAGTAGTTTTAACATGGCTGCAAGCATAAGAGCCAAGCAGGCAAAGAAGAATTTCACTGGGTTCTGCATATCTAACTTGATTTTGAATATGACATCATTAATGATTGTGCAATCATTTTTTTATATTTTTTTTTTCGTTTCTCCCATCCCTGTGAGAAAAGGCATTTCCCCTGTAGGATTGCCCAAAGTGATTGGATGTACTGACTGCAACCATAGTCCCATTGAAGCTTCTTTAATACGTTTTGCATTGCGATGGCAAAATGTTATTAAAATGAGTGGTAACTTCAATGTTCTAGTTACTTGTCTGAGTTATGTTTTTGTACTTTATCTCCAACTCCTTCTGAGGTTTTTATGACCAGCAGAATTGCATGTGCATGGGTGGGAAGCTATGCACCTACATTCCACCCATTATCAGTCATCCCATATTAGTGAGTATTTAAATTGCACATTCACACTGCAATTTCCTCCACATTAACTCTTCACTGCTGCGGCTTTGTAAAGAGGAACAGGCTCGAGCCCCTTGATTGGCCTCTGATGTATTTTGCCCACAGCTTGCTTTCTGCGCTTAAAACTCCCATCTCCTTCCCAACTTCACCTGTTTGCTGTGATTCAGTAGGGTGGACTTTATTACCCCCCCTATCTTTATGTATGGCTTAAAAGTGGGGATGTATTAGATTGGAAGTGTTGTATCATTAGGAAGCTTTTAAGGTTCTTGCTCTGAACCAGCTAGGGTCATCAAGGTCGGCCAGCTGCTATTGGGCATATCAGTCCATCATCGATTTAGAGAATATTTGATCAATGAAATGCAAACAACAGATTGGTTTACAATACAGTGTTAGGAAAAAAAAAATCATTCCTTTTTTGAGCATCAAGATGAAAGCATCACAGGGGATGATAAAGCTGTTGTAGTTCCTCTAAAATTTGCTATCATGGTTGCTAGGCGACAGGACATTCACCGAGGTAAGGGGTGGGTAAATCTGAAGATTAGACTGTTCCAATTCACAGCTGCTGACTTCCAGTTTCCCTGATTTTCGAAGGACCCGGCCTACGTCAACCTGATAGTCCGCGCCCTTCGAAGGATGGGGCTGCTGAATTGGCACACATGTGTACTTTTCGTACTTCACGCCCACCATCTTAGCTACGTAGCGGAAGAGGCAGAGCCAGGTGGACCCAAGTCAGCTTAAAAAAATAAATGAAAGAAGGCTACCGTAACGGCAACGATGGCAACTGGATCAGCTACAGAAACTTAAAGATGCAAAACTTTGTGGTTTTACATTTTAATAATTTGGGCGTGTGATGAGTCGAAGCAGCAATCGTGACATAACTTCCAGTAAGTGGAATTGGGTATGCAATTTGGACCGATACTAACTTGCCGTACTCTGCATTTTCTAAGTGCGCAGAGAGGACTGCTTTTACGTGTACTCATTTAAGTATGGATATTGGAACACAGCCTGGGTTTGTGTGTTCACATCCCCGATTTAATAAGAGGTATTTTCTCACATTAAAAAGTATTTTCTCATAAGAGCTTTTCTTGGAAAACATTGTCTAACTTGTACATGAGCTCTCAGGGTCTTTCCAAATTGTATCAGAGAGACATCACCCAAGTATCAAGTTTTTAACAATTCTAGTTGGGCCTGTCTTAACATATATCATGCAATGATTATACATGAACAATTATTTCTTCTCTATCACTTGTATTTTTACATAGATCTAAATGCTTGTGTATGGATCCTTGTTTTGCTTTGGTTGAATAAAATAAAAATAATTTCAGAAACATTCAATTTTGTTTTGAGAAAAGTTATTAAGATAAAAAAAATAAAAACAACAACAACTATATTCTGAGATTTTGGATGCTTCAAAAGTAGCACCCTTTCACTTAATCTGTTTTCTTTTTCATGTTACAGGAGAGCATTTCTTGTTCATCAAAATGTAGGTCAAAGGTTCAGTGAGTACATGACCCTGTTCACAGAAGCAGCATAAATTTTACGACTGAAACAGACATCTGATTAACCACAAATGATCACGCTTCATCTTTCATTCTCACAAGGTTGAAGTGCACTTTACCCTTCTGCCTTATGCTCAGGCTGCTCCGACCCTCAACCCTCCTCCTGCTGTATCACTGTTCACTTGTTTCCACTCTTTGACCCCGCTTCTCCTCTCACTGCTCATCTCTTCATTTGATCCCTGACCTCGTTCTTTCAGCTCAAGCTCATCTCTGGTGACAACACCCGATTGACATTAATGATTGCACAGAATGGAAAGGTTAATTAAGACCAACTGTTCCCTGCCCATTCCTCGACACCATCTGCTCTACAGCACTAGCCGATGCAAACTCTGAACTGACATAAAAAAGATAAATTGTGCAGTGTCTCTACACTCTTACGGGGTCTCTTTTAGCAGAATCTGTCATAATTCGACAGAAAAAGGCAGCGCTTTACATAGAGTTATTAAATATAATTAAAGATCCTGAATGGACTGCATTGTCCATCTGTTGAAAACGGGAGACGGCATTCCAGAGCGTGCATCAGGATTACAATATATTCACAATTCAACATTCAAGATCTGACCAATCACTGTGCAGAGAAAAGCACTGGTGGAAGTGAAAAGATGGCAGGTAAAAAGGACCTGCTGCAGGAAAGAAAGCTGGTGCTTTAGTTGAGCGTAAGTAAAATTGAGATTAGCAACTCCACTGAATTAACTTAAGGCAGTTGCAGTGAAGGCCTAGTAAAAAAATCAGTAGGATCTCTGATCAAACCCAGCATTTGGTAACACCCATGGATTCCAGGCTCCAGGCGGTAATTCAGGATTTTCATCCAACTGTTACAAACTGGTTATACTGCATTTCAATTATGTCACTTTGTTTTGAACCCCTGAAAGTGGAAGCACTTTGCTTAGTTTACACTTTGGATGATTAGAGTTTACATTATTGTGCACAATGAATGTGAAATCAGTCATTTTTGAACGTAACTGTATTTATTTATTTTAGAATTTTAAAATATATTGCGATGAGTTTTTGAATGGTGTTGGAATGAGAGGCCTCATATCATCCTATTGCTTAAGGCTTTTTTTTCCCTTTGACTTAATCCTGTATTACACTGATGATACACAAATCTGCACATTAGTGATGACCTTGAGAAAAGAAGTGGAAGAAACCATTAACTCCAATAAAATCCCTCAAGCATCAAAGGTTTTCCTTTTGAAACAAATATATTTAAACAAGTCTTCACATTTTTAAACATTTTCTGATGCAGTGAAGATGGAAATTTTAACTCAACAAATAAGAAAGAGAGTGTGTGCAGTGTGATGAGGGTAAATATTTGTTGATGCCCCGTCGTGTCGCTGCCTGGCTCCTTAATCTGTCCAAACAAAGAGGCTGACTCTATAACCCCATCAAGCTAAGAAGCTACTAAGGTTGCAGTAAAATACATAAATAAAGTAATGACAAACATCTAAATACGGACACTGGAGGGGATTTCAAACTCTCTTTATCTTCACTTTCATTTTCTCTCAATCTTTACATATCTCTACTGGGATTCTCCGCTTTGATCTCTGAACCTGTAAAATTCACACGCAGAGGCGCTCATGACAGTAAGGAAAGAGGGAAGTGTTGTGAAAGGCAAAGTGAGGGGGTGAGTGGAAGATTAGATATGCAGAACAAGGACGTCAAGGGCAGAGGAGGCAGATACAGCTGCAGGCAGCCAATCTGGATACGGGTAGCTTTGGAACTGCTCCTAAACTAAACGACCATGTTCCAAATGATGAAATGAAAGTGCGAACACTTGTAAATGCACAAGGAACAATTATCTTCCACAGAACCACAATCCACATTGGAAATAAACTTGAGGCATAGAAAACATCTTTAAAGATGTTAATACCAGGTAACAACACCTCTGCTATCATACCTACATGTTTGATGAGTTAAAAAAGACGGACTTATCTGTAACAGCAACTGGTAAAAATGTGGGTTATCAAAGCCCTCATGAGTGAGCTGAACTAATGTGACTTCACAGTGTGGTTGTGCTATTTTTGTGAACTTTATATTAGTAATATAAGAATATTAATAGCTTCCTGAAGGTTTTGTTATCAATAGACAAATTTTTTTTTGTCAATAGCTAAGCAAATATGAACTGCCTCAAGTGAACACTATGTTGTTTCAAGAGGTATGTATCCTACTGCAGCTAACCTGCTGTGCAGTTATAATGCTCAGCTTTGTTTCTGTATAACCCATTCGAGTAAAGTGTTTCACCAAGGAAACATCACCTGTTCATTCTCGTGATTATTTCTCCCCAGCTTCTCAGTTACCCTATATCAGGGAAGCTGAGAAGCTTCTGGCTTCTTTAGACTGAGAGGAGGCAGTTTTACCATTTTAAAAGTTACAAATTCCCAGAAGCTCATGAATAGTTGTGTTGTACATTCATGCAAGATCTGCTAATTATCAAGCAAGTGTTATGCTGAAACTTAATTTCCTGCATGATTAAACTTCTTCTTTTGGGTCATTTGTTACATTAAGTAAATTCTGAACTATGGAGAAGTTAAAACATGTTCTGATGAGTGATGAATTATGGTTTTTACCAGCCTGACTGCACTGTGCCAACTGTGAAGTTTGTTGGAGGATGGATAATGATATGGAGCTATTTCTAGGGAACCCATATCTGAAAGTGATCTTCACCTCAGCATACCAAGACATTTTGCACAATGGTATACAGTGGTCAGTGGTACCCTAAAGGAGACAGAGAATCAAAATCTGTTTTTACCTTGTCTTTGTTGAATAACAATAGTCTCCCTGCATTCAAAAACATACAAAAAAATCCTAAACATTTTGAACATCTCAATTTCATTGAAATTCCTCCTTTAGAAATGTTCGCCAGAAATTGTGCCAATCTGAACAACAGATATAGATTATGTAAAATGTAACTCACTGTCCTCTCCTGTTCTGTCCAAACCCCACCCAGTTCGGGCCAGATATCAGGCCATGATTTCCCACCACTTTCGTTGGGCCAAGTCAGGTTTGATATATGGCATGTGACTTTTTTTAAATAGTATTTTTATTTCATATAAACCTATGGCGTAATGATCACAACATAGTAAATAGACTTTGAATTTTCTGCCAAAGCCTGAGCCTACCTGATAACCACATGTATAAAATCCCCCACCTAACATAGCTTCCTGAGAGAGGTTTTTAAGAAACTTCTGAGGCATTACAGACCCAACCAAAATTTTGTTGTCTATATATCATAGCACAGAACAAGGATAAATACCCTGTTCAACCATTCTATGTCACCTTTAAGTTACAAATTTCATTTGTGCTGTGACAGAGCTCCATAGCTCATATGTCAAATCAATTTTCCCCATTGAAATGAATGGAAATGTCATTAATCTGTTCTATCACCCCCCAAAAAACCACCTCATTTATTTATTTTTGTTCCATTGTTAATTTATTTATGAAGAACATAATAAAATAAGAACATAATAAAATAGACAGTAAAAAAATAGACTGGTTTTATCAAGTTTCACCCTGGAGATCAGACGCTTGGACTAACGAACGATGCTGGTGGAGGTGGTGGGAGAGGGAGAGAGCGGAGAAGGTTTGCCACTTAGGAAAAAAAAAAGAAGCTTCATTGACGTTTGAGTTCTTCACCACACTTTCCTCACTTTCATCTTCAGTACGTTTCAATAAAAACCTGACCAAGGAGGTTTGTTTAATCCTGCCTCTCAGAATGTTTTGGAAATAAGTGAGGCAAGTGTCATTATATAGTGCAGCCAAACAACCAGTTACAATTTTTTCTGGTGTGTTTCTTTTCAATGAACTCGGAAAGTCTGGCTAAACAACTGCAGAAAAGTGAGCACAAAACATAAAAGATGCTTCCTTGGTAAGGCAATAAAGGGAAGTGAACAACTGAGACTGGGAATGCTTGCCAGATTCACCTGCCAAGCCAACTAGCTTCATAACTCGTTACTCAAATTTCTGTTGGCAAGTAAAAAAATAAATAAATAAATTAAAAAAAATAAATGGAATGACGGCTCGTAAATCGGGAAACTTGTATGTTGGAACGCTCATAATTCAAGGTACCACTGTACTTCCAATTTCATGGCAGCAGGAAAATCCCTTTTCAGCTTAACTGTGAGACAGTTCACAAAGTAAAGACTATACTAGCTGAAGATGAGGTGAAGATGCCCAGTGCACAATGGGACTGCCCTCAACAGCAGAGACAATGGAAGACACAGAAGCCTGATAACTAAAGAGTCTGTTGTGGAGGAATAAGAAGTACAACGCAGGAGCTAAGTCTGAACACTTTGTTTATTAAACTCCAACTAACTTCCAGAGCAACAGTAAATAACTGACATTCACAGAATAACAGTTAACAACTGACACAGAGTAAACAACGGTAAACAACAGATTTTTTTTTTTTTATCTGGGTGTAGGTGGAGCTCCCAAGTGGTCCCCCCCAAACACGCAGTAGGGTCCATAACCAGTCCAGAGTCCTGAGCTTTCTTGTAGAACTAGCCCGGGCTAGTTGAGGCTGAGGGCAGCAAGGAGGGGCCAAAGAAGGGTTGAAGCCTGGCAGCTGATGAGAGTCTGTGGTGGGAGGATGATAGTCCCACTGGGTGGGAGATCTTCCTCTAGGAGTCTGAGCCGTTACCATCTGCTTATCTGCCAAAACATGGGCAGGTTTGAGCCTATCAATACAGTGTCTCTTCAACACCCCCACCTGCTGGACGCTCGGAAACTGCCGCTGGAGATCCTGGAGCCACTGTCTGGACTGCGAAGCCCTTTGTAGCTGGGAGGATGCAGTCTGGGGAGCGGTAGTCCTTCTTCAGGAGCAGTGGAGAGTTGGCGAGGACCGCCCGGACTGGAGCTGGGAGCTGTCGGAGGAACAGGTGGATGAAGAGGAATCCACTACCATATGTACCCAGCAGGGATAACATCACGTCAACAATTGTGCCATCTCCCAAGCCTGAGAGAAAGAGTAGCTTCTCGGCCCTTTCTGCATTGGAGAGGGAGTAGCAGAAGCAGCTCCTTGAGAGCGGTGTATTTCCCTTGGGGCAAAGGGTCCTGAAGCATGGTTATTGTTTGCTGGGTGGACAGCAGATCCAGCAAGGTGATCACATAATGGTACTTCGTGTCAACTGAGGAAATCCCACAAAGAGAAAATTGTGTTTCGATGTGGACGAACCATGAAGGCGGTTTATACAGCCAAAAATCTGGGATTTTAATAGCCACAGCACAAGAAGCTGAGGATGCCGATGGAGGTTCCACAGTAGCAGGTGTCAACTGAGACGACCCCGCTTCACCATTGGAACTTGACACGTTCGTTTTCAGGGTCACCAATGTGGTGGAATAAGGAGTACAACATAGGTTTGCTGCTGGTGAGAATGGTGCCCGGCCTCGATTCGGACCTACTCTGGTATGTACGTAGCTTTTTGGTCAACCAAAGCTTCCGTAGCAAGCCAGGTGGTGTGTTTTTGGATGCGCAAAATTTCTCCGCACAAGTTTGTTTTGGAGCCGACACTGGTGAGTGTTTGCAACACGTCTTCTCCGGTCCAAAAACAGCCGCAGAGTGTTCTTGTGTCAAATGCGAGATTCATAGTAGAACAACAGCAGTATTTTTGCTTGCTGCACAAAGCAATGATCATAATATACAGCAGCAAACACAGGCAGGAAAAGACAGTTCATCGTTATGAAATAAACTTATGGAATAGTGTTTTCTTCTGGAATTTTTCCCTCTTCACATGCTGCGCCAATCAGCTTTAATCTACTTCACCCAAAACACGGTATTTTGTGAACAGTGCCGCCACATGAGTGGGAGGATATACAACATCCACAGTTGTTGGTTCGTTTGAAAAAACACTGGTGTGAATGTGAACCGAACTACTTGAGAATTGCAACATTGTAACAACTTTTGGTCCCAATGGAACCACTTTACTGGACCAACAGGTGTGAAAGCACTCTAGATGTTCAGACTCTTGGAACAGCAAGTAAACCTGCTTGTATATGTGACAGTATGCCCTGTGCGCCCTGATTGTTTCTCACAAATATCCTATCTCTCATTGGTCGTGGCGCTAGAGTCA
>JBAMYA010000021.1:11700358-11713595 GCA_037176975.1 Arrhamphus sclerolepis | reverse complement strand
ACAGAGACAGTCTAGCTAGTGCCTTTTACAATTATGAATTTATGCCTCTTCTTGCAGCAGCTGGTTTACTGGTGTGGAATGATCCACTCCACTCCACCCCTTTGCTCAGAAGACATTTGAGATGTGTCTTACAGCTGCAAACTACCATGCAAACGTTAATATGAGCATAAATTACACTTTATGTAATCATTCATCCACTGGTTCTCATGGATATCCTGTGTCCCTATAGCAATAACTGCTTGGATATGACACTATGACACTGATCAGTCACTTGTAAAAATTGCTGAGCTACATAAGCTGCTCTGTGTGTGCCCTGCACTAGTCATTTTTTTGTCGCATGACTTGAGTACTAATGAAATCACCATCAATAGCTCCCAGATAACATAAAACACACATGGCCCAGAGCATGCTCAATTTTGAATTAAAACAAAATAGGGGCCGCACTGGCAAAGGGATGCATACATTTTGTATTCAATGCTGGCAAGTTAAAATCTGTGCTCAGATCTGTCTCCAAGGAAAGACACAAAGCATGCAAACAAATGGGAGAAGAGGTTTGCACAGCTGTGTCTTTTAAGAAAGCATGTTATACTTGAACCCAGTCTTCAAATTATTTAGTCTAATTTTAACCAAGAAAAGCTCTATATTTTTTATTCATTTGTTATACAAAGGACGAAGATTTCATGAATGAGAACATTATTTTCTCCAAGTTTGCAACAAGCAAGACTTGGATTATATAAATTTCCCCCTTCAGATAAGTAGTGTGGAATATTTTCAGTTTTTTACCTCACATAAGCTACCACAGAGTGGGTTACATGCAGAATAGATGCTGATAAGTTTCTTTCTTTTTATCTATTTATTTATTATTAATGGCTCAAAATGAAATACAAGTTAAATTAAACTCTACCTGCCAAGGCCAAAACCTTAAGATATTAGTTCTTGGCCTCGGTAGATCCAAAACCAGATATGCACCATCATTTAAATGACTTCCTTTGCCTGTTCCCCATTTGTCTACCATGTTTCATTAAGTGGTACCTGGCAGTTTTTATGTTGTGCTCCTTACAGATAAACAGTATTGAACGCATTCTTGTTCCAAGGCAATGACCTCAGCACACAATCACAGTATATCTACTCATTTTTTTATTAAGACATTATCAGACCATGTTAGGTCAGTGAAAACAAGTAGGTTTGTATGTGTGTAAAAGGATCTTTGGTAAATGTTCTGTGGATGTTAGTTTTTATTTGTCCTGTATGAGATTATGTAACAGTTGACCTGATTATGTGTTTCAACCTACTCTGCTGTTTAGATGATAGACTTTCAGTTGTTAAAGGAGGAAGAGGGAAACGGCTTTCTTCTTTCCACCTTCTACGAGCTCTGACAAGAAATAAATCATTGATCATTCCAAATCAGTTGATAAAAAGTAATGATGAAAAAAAAAAAATACTCAAGGAAAGTGTGAGCATGCCCCTGAGGTTGTAAATCTGAGCAAACATGAGTGTTCTTCCTTCAAACTGTGCTGTAGCTGAAGACTGTTATGAACAGATATGGTATATGAGTTATACTTGGAAGGGAATGTTCACTAAATTAAATTAAAAAAAAAAACATTTTTGATAAGTTGGTGTGCACTGTAGTCGCTAATACTTATGGAAACTGGAATTTGAAAAAGTATATTAGAATACCATTCACTTACATCTTACATTGTATAACTTCAAAGAAACATTGTGTCTTCGGTTTAAGGGCCTAAAGTCATGTCAAAGCTGTCTGTGTGTGCTGACAAGTTAAATTCAGAGGATAAAGCAGAAATGAAGGCTTCATTTTAAATTTAAAGTGACTAGTTCAACAATTTTTCACTTTATTTTAATGAAAATAAAGTAAAAAAACAAAACAAAACAAACAAACAAAAAAACAAGTGTTGATTTATTGATTACCTTCAAATCAAGTGTTAGTTTAATGACTGTTGTGAATGAAATGTGGTGGCATAAAATCCACCAAGTTAGTTACATTTTTTCCACATTGGTTGTCATTTCATGGCATTTATAAAAAATGCGATGAATTGATGAATTGAAATTTTAATGCTCACTGTACCTGAAATGGAGTCTTTGTTATTATTTGAACAATACACAATATACCACTCCAGAACATATGGGGGCAGCATTTCAACAGCCAGAGTCGGCTTGATGATAAATTTTCAGGTTACTTTACTGGCAAGTGAACTTGCTGATCTGCATGCAGCCCAACTGTTCTATCCAGGATGCTACTTCCAACATAACTGAAATGAGTATATAATATGCCTTCAGCAGACATAACTTCTCCTTGTACATTTAAATATGCGCATTGTTGCAGTCAAGTTGCCAAACTTCAAGTCAGAATCTAATCTGGAGTCCAAGTGCAGCCCAAGTCATTACAGAAAAATGCGAGTTGAGCTTGAGTCAAGTCAACTACTGATCTGAGTTGAGTCCAACCCAGTAATCAGCTTTTAAAACACTTGCACAGTCTTTACACCACTAGGATATGGAAAACAAAGTTGGTAAGGTGTTTTGCAATCTAGGTTTTGTTTTTGTTTTTTTGTTTGTTTTTAAATTTAATTAAATAAAGTATTGGAACAAGATGTGCCTGTTGAAATGCACATCTTGCCAGAAAGAAATGGGATTGTGTCCAAGGATGTTAGGCAAATACATTGCTTCTCCATGAGAGGCCCCTCAATGGCCCCTTATTTTGAAAAGAAAAAAAAAACAAAAACTAGCTCCACCGCTGGTGTGACTTGTTCTGCCCCAAATGGTCTCCATTGATGGTTCAGATTTCCAAGATTAGATTTCCAAGATTTCAAAATCATGAACAGTCCTTCACTTTTTTTTTCTGTTTTTTCACTCACATACTTACACACACACCCCACTTATATTCACAGGAGCCACCAGTTTTTCAAACTGTGAACCTTATAAGCTGTCTTTTTGGGCTCCCATTCACCATGAATTGTGCTATGTAACATCAAATGTTGTTGCTTCTTGGCAGCAGTTTTGCATGCTTCACCACCATCATCTTAAAGTAGATTTAAATATCCTCATTTGTTTTCTCGCTGTTATGGCCCTAGCCATGTGAAGTGTGTTTGGCGGCCCCTGCTGTTTGTGGTTGTTTGTGTTTCTGTGTGTTTCTTTTTCCTAGAAACCTCTCATAGGTTCCAGACGGCTCCCTGGCTCCCCATTGGTGCAGGGACCTGGCACCAGTATTCAAATTCTGGGTGTCCTGTGCGGTCCGGTCCCCCCTTTCTTCCCCTTGGATGACATCACGGAGCTCTCGGTTCCCAAACGTTTTGTCTAAATAGTATCCCTTTGTTGTAAATAAATCACTGGCATTGGATTCACCTTTGAATCAGTTTTCTTTTCGGGAGGTTTTGGGAATCGGGAATCTTTTTGTCATTTATGTTGTGTGTCCGAACGCTTAGACCAAAGGGGCATAACACTCACTTACTTGACTTTTGAGCGACACTGTGGCACCTTACAACTTTTGCGTGTTTTTTAAGGGTCTCTCTGTGTTCAAGTCTAGACCCCGAATATAAAACGACCCCGGTTTTCCCGATGTAATGAGAAAAAAAAAAAAAAAGAAAAAACAACGTTGTCTTGTATTCTGGTCAATAATTAGATCTGAGGACTTGTCTCTGATCTCCAAGTCCAAATGCACAACTCCACATCCAAGTCTGAGTCAACACTGCTCAGGTCCAGGTCAAGGGTCTTTAAGATTTGGGCTTTAGTCTGACTTGAGTCTGGGTTCTGGGGTTGAGTACAACAAGCCTGAATTGTAGCCTTGTATTACAGTGCTTGGTAGTCTATTTTTCTTTAAAGTATACAAGTCATTTATATACTCATTTCTATATCATGACTACTCAGAACGTTTGAAATCTTAAGTGCATCTGCCAATATAATTTTAGGTTCTATTTCATTCAGAAGACTTTACACACATACATTCAAAGAATGCATGTGTGTTAGACAGGTAGCAGGAGGAGGTATTTTCACAGGTACTGCAGACTGACATGAGCGGTGGACCATTGGGTAATGTTTGGGGAATGCAGTAATATCCAGTCAAACAAAATGTCAGCGTCAGACAGCAACACAACACTCTAAACATACCAGCTCAGAACCTGAAAGGGAATGTAATAGCACTGCGACATTTAAAGAATAAAAAAAAAAAAAATCATAAATTCTGGACTGAACAACCAAGATGTGTAGGTTTGATCTGATGTATAACTGTAGGTACATCATTTTCCATGTGATATGATGGCATTTTGACACTTGATTGTTATTCCAGACATAAGCACAGTTGGGAAAATTGATGTTTTCTAACCACTGTGATGATGATGTTTGAGTGTCTCTAGCTTACTGGAAAGGAACTATTCTGAGACCCTACACTGTCATACAACAATGAATTTGGTTACATCCACAATTAAGCAAATTATTACTTATGTTCATATATCAGGAAAACAGCAAATACACCATATATCAATCAATAAACTTTTATAGATCAATCTATCTGCAGTCACCATGAGTGACTTTGCTTTTCCTTCCCATTTTATTGATGGCAGACAGAATGTCTCTAAGGCGTCATGCATCCGTGTGCGACAGAGTGAGAGAAACAGTCCTGTCTGTGAGAAAATATTTCTGTTTATCAGTCAGCACAGCTGGCCACAATAAAAGGCTTTCTGTTACATACTGTACGTAAATGGCATGCCGCAATGCCTCCTTCGTTCTGATTGCTTCCCGCTGCACTGTCCCCTGTTGTCCCTTTTGACAGAGGGGTTTGACAGATAGATCACAAAGATGCACAATCATTGCATGGTCGGGACTCAGATGGAGTGCACCCATTATTCTAAAGCAAAGCTGTCTGGCGGGGCAAGGCCTGTGAGCCACATGGTGCCATGATAGATGGAGACCATTAATCAAAGCAGGACGGGGCCCTGAGATTGATGTGCAGAAATTCAAATTCTCAAGCAGCATTTGGAAGATTAAGGCTGTGTGGGCAAGGATAGGAGGCTACCTTTCTTTTGTAGAAAAACAGGTGTGGTTGAGGAGCAAATACCCTGTGGAGACAAAGGTATTTCAGGGGCAATATGTAAGTGAGTATTACAACATTGAAAGAAAAAAAAAAATTGAGGAAGGAAGGCTTATGATAGTATCTGTGTTTATTGTGTAACGCTGACATCTTAGTCTCCTTTCACTCCCATCATGTAAGATACTCTTGGATGTTCAATGTCCCTTCCATGTACGATTATAATGAACTGCATGTACTTTTTTTATCAACTTTGACAAAATGTAAATGAGATGAACATTTACTGGAGTTGGGAACAGCACCAGATAGCCAAAGTGCATCCTGTTTTATCATACTAAAGTGTGAATATATATGGATTCTTAATCATTTGCCAATGACCAAATGCAAATGATCATTTCCTTAATCATTTGACAAAGGAAGAATTGTCAAAGCTGAATGACGAACGTTTTAGTATGTAGTACTTACCAAAACTGCCAGAGGAACAAACAATGAACCAGTGAAAGAATAAAGAGCATCCAAGGAAGAGGCTGATACATGCCAGGTAAAGGCTGGTCCTTGTGGTCCACTCTCACCAAAAAAGTGCTGGGTTACAAACATTAATGATTGCTATAATGACGGTAGAAAGGTATTAAAACATGCAATACATAATAGCTCAATGCCTAAAGAAATATATAGCCATGACTGGACAGAGTTCCCACTCTGAGGAGCACAATGCCTACAACTGGACCACGATCAGAAGAAGATGGTTGTCTGGTCTGATGAATCTATGTTTTGTTTACATTGTGTGGATGGGCAGATGCTGAAGCAGGAGATTTCTAGAATAAACCATTAGAAGGCTTTGGGGGCTGATATTCATTTAGATGGTACTTTTACATAGACCACCAACATGCTGTTGCTGTACGAACCTCTTCATGTCAGTGCCATTCCCTGATTGCAATATATGGTATGCGGTATTTCAGGAAAGGTTGAAGGAATATAAGTCTCTACACAACCCATACACACTATATAACCCATACAACGTCCAGGGCAAAGACTCTTCTGCTAACCTTTTTGTGCATTACAACAGCACACTTACAGCAGTGGAGTAATGGTGACAACTCCAGAATATGTCAGAGTTGTTTTATTAATGGACAACATTAGTGTTCTGGTTGCAGTTTATCATCAGATATTAACATAGTATACAGCATTTAGTTTCTTTCCTGCTCATAGGAACTACATATTAGCTAGGTTACTTGACACCTCCTTTTATCATTTTGCTTTTCTTGTTTTGTTCTCTTTTCCCTTTCATCTTTTTCAAAATTTATGCTATGAGTGATTCACAAGTCATGAGTTTGGAATGAAAGTCATTTTCAAATTTCTTGAAATTTTAACAAAATCATCCAATTTGGGTAAAACAGCAAGAAATTTAAAAAAAAAATTTCAAAAATGAGTTTTTGTTTTTTTAGGGGTTTCGATTGGACAAAAGTGGACACGATAGAGCTAAAATTATAAACTAAAAAGTCTGAACACATACACACACACACAAATATATATATATACATATGCACACAATCATCAAGTTCCAACACATGAATACATTTAGTATTAAATTTAATATTAAAGAAAAATAACTTTACACTCAATGACAAAACACTTAGCACTAAACAATGCATCTACACAAATGCAGCACTGTGTGCTTGAGTGCTCCACTTACCGTGTGTTGCAGAGCTGAATAGAGAGCTCTGTGTACTTTTACTTCAGGCACAATGAGTCATGCTGAAAAATACCTACAGCATTTACCATTACAGAACATGTAGTAGGAGAAAGTTTGTGCTTTTTCTTTTTCATTTTTTTTTTTCCATCTGCTTTACTATTTTTAGTTCTCTATTATATAAGACATGAGGTGTTGCTGCAGGAATATGCCCTTGTGTCATGGACATATTTGTCAGAATCCATTTGGTATAGTGAAAAGAAAAAGAAGGAAAGAAAAATTCACATCTTTAAATCTATAAAATAAAAAAAAGGGTTGATGTTAGTAATATCAAAAACAAGTTTTTCCATTTAGAAGATAACATGCAGCCTATAATTTAGGTTTCATAAAGTATATGTGTATATATTCGTATGTGTGATTAAAGTGATTTAATTTAACTCAGTACTTTGAGATTGCTGGGTCTGCCCTGAGGACTCTTTTCCAGCAGGACATGAATCAGCTCCCCTTGACGACATCCTGCAGAAATCCTGACCAGATGCTCAAAGCACCCCAGCTGACTCCTTTCAGCAAGCTCACAACTATGTCAGAGAAGCTGAGAATATCACTGCCAAATGGTGACACATGTTTGAGTGCTCACTGACTGACATTTTGAAGAGGAGGAGACTGGAGCAATTTCAAAGCAATTCCAGTGCTGTTATCTATGATTTGATGAGAAATCTTGAAAACAAGGTAAAGAATATATGTTCCAAATGAGACATAAGTTGTGATTCTCATCTGAGCGTTGAGCTAAGGTGAGAAGTAATGTCGTAGAGGCAATAAAGAACAAGACAACTAGGAGAGACAGCTTTTGAATATGATTCAGAGCTATGCTAGGCATTGTCCAAGCAGAAAGCCGTCATCTGACTTTGACAAAATGAAAGACTTCAAGGAGGCCCTGAAAAATATCCAGCTTTATCATTTTTATATTGTTCCCATGACAAGAAAGGCCTTCAGCAACTCTAAACCCATCCACAGAAGCATCATCCCTGGCTATCTTTCCCCCAGGGAAGACTTAAGCCATTAGACAAGAGAGAGAGAGAGGGCTAGATATCAGACAGCTAGATACACAAAAGAAGAGGTTATAAAGTGAAAGCAGCCAGAACTCCTGATGAATATTTCCAAAGTGAAAGTGCAAGCAGAGGTACAAACATTCATCTCTCAAAAATGTAAGCCTGAGGGGATGTAGATAGGATACGGCTATATATACTACAATATATAATATTTTTCATCTTAATAATTTTAAAACAGTTCATAAACAGCATGATCAATAACTAAGATCATAATCCTGCTCTACTTAAATCTACATGCTTTCTGATAGCCAATTTACCTTCACTGTGGTGCTGAAACAAGAAATCAGTGGTTGTTTAAATCAACCAAAATTTCTAAACCATTTGTTTCTTTTTACAAATAAATTTCTTGAAGTTAATTCAAATGTGAGATAGTAGAGAACAAATATAAATTTCTCTGTGTGCGAATTATGTGATAGTGGTTATAATTCAGCCATGAACATCCAGTTTGTTAGTAACTGGGCTTAAAATGTTGTCACACATCAACATCAAAACTGGAGTTGTTTGGCTAAAGTGGCTGACAGATTTGTTGTTTGGCTGTTTCAACAGAAAAATGGCATAAATTTATGAGAGCCCTACTCTCTCCTAACTGGACCAGTGGACTAAGCAATGACATTGCACAATTATTGTTAATTTTATTTATTTATTTCTGGGGTGATACAATGCATTTTTCTTCTACCAAATGAGGTTCTGTCCATTATGGTCAAAAATCTAGATCTTGGTTTCATTATTCCAAAGAAGATTTCCCCCACAGATTTCTGTCTTCTTTAAAAGTGACTTTGCAGACCTTCCAAACAATCAATCAATACTCATTATGTCTTAGTAATTCTACTGTCATAAGTTCAACTGAAGCCTGTTGAGTTTGAGATTTAGCTCTTATGTTCTGTTACAGTTTTTTGTGATCATTGCATGGTCTAATATTGTGGTGAACTTGCCAGGAAGTCAACTCATTTTGAATAATTAGTCTCGGTATTTTAGATTCCAAACTGTGTATTACTCAGATTGGCCAGAAAATATTGCTTCTCTAAAATAATTACTAATGACTTTATTCTGAGGCATTGTGTTAACCAGAGGTGCTCAAGGTCAGTATATTGCATAAACAAACTTCTCTTTTTCTATAAAGATTTTTATTATGCTCCAGTGTTTAAAACCAGGATGTACTTTCTTTTAATATGGCTTTATCCATGCTGTTTTTAAATGTGCTTATCCTTTCAAAGGTGGACACCCTCAGTTTGTGAATCAGGGATTACTGTCACTGTTGTGCTCTCTTAGCAATATCCAGTTAGTCCAGCACTCCTCTTTGTTTCACCATTTTCAGCCTGTATCTACAGAAAGTAAACAATGTAGTATTGTAACGAGAAATGGCAAGCGGGGAGAGAAGCGAGGGATAAGGCCTCGGAGACTGTAACCTCCTTGCCCCCTCTTTCTCTGTCTATTTCTGTGTGCAAGTGAGAACAAGCAAACTGCCAAAGGGAGAGAGGTACCAAAAACTGTCTCTGTTGAATGCAGTTCTTACCTTCATTGCTTCCTGTAATTGCTTCTCTGAGCGGTAACTCGTCCACCCTTGACTTTTTTTTTTTCCTATTGCTGCTGGACAGTAACCTACAAAACATTAATCTCATGTAAAAGTCAGTGTTGGAAATATACACAAAGATCTAATAGTCTGGATGAGTTCATGAACAATTATATTAACAAATACTGACAATGTTTTTCAGTGCACCAATCCAACTTCGTCCAGTATTCTTATTTTATTTCATTTTTTTCTGATTGGATCCTTTGCCAGTGTATTTAGGATTTCAAGTGTATAGCCCTGAAAATGCTATAGACACCATGGAGTAAGGTTGAGATCTCTTGAAAGATGCATAAGGCCATGCACACGGAAGCCAGACGTGTTCTTTGTTGTCAGTACGTGTTGAATAGGTATGTGATGGAATGAAGAACCATATCAACCTCTATCTGAAGGTTACTGTTTAAACCCTGGTGGGCATAACAATGCTAATGATACATAGATTCACCACTTGATGATAAATAAAAAAAAATAGACGTTACATACGTAGGCTGTACAATCGTATATTAAACTGTAAGTTTTTTTTATAATAATGTTGCTCTGTGGAGAGCAGAGCAGAATGGAAAGTAGTTATTGACATTGATCAGCCGTCTGTTGACTTGCTGGCTTCAATGTGGATATTGCAATGTGTGTAAGTGACTATAATGTACGGTATATGTGTAGTAAAATGCACTTTCTGTGATGACCTGGTGGATTGTTCATTTGTACCCTGCTTTATGCTTAAAGTCAGCTGGGATGGGCTCCAGCAGGCCCCAGTGACCCACACAGCTGTAACACGACTGAATTGTTCTGGTCCAACAGATGGATCAGGAACTGGGAGAAATAAATAAAATACATAAATAGGGATTTTTTTTTTTAAACAAAAAACAAAATCACATTTATATATTTATATAATTATGTAGACTAAATGTATATGTCAAATAATTTTGCCAAAAGATTTTTTTCTGCCTTTGGCATTTCTGATCACACAAACATGTGCATAATTGGCCAATTTTTCTGATAAGCTGGGTTGGAATTAGTTATCTTATGTTACCGAAAGCAATTGTGATGTCACAATCGACATCTTTGATTGGCAGCTTCCTCGAATGATATATTGTAGCAGCTGTCCATTTAATGTATGTGAGAGTGTGCTGGCTCTCTGCTCTTCTTATCTGCTAATGCTGGCACACAAGTGTGAATTATGAGACATGGAAAGAATAAGTCTACTTTATAAATGCACCAGGTCTGCTTTATCATTCTAGTGGCAATTTTCAGAGTGCTAATTTAGTGCGCACATATTCTATATATATATCTATATATATATTTATGAAACATGCTTATTTTCATTAGCCTTTTTCTTATGATCTGCTGGGATTGTCGAGCCTACAATAGAGACTGCAGAATTTCCAGAAGGTGATATTTGCAAAGTTATTCTGATTTCAACGCCTGAAGCAAACAATCTAAATCCTGCTCTTACATGCTTTTCATTTTGTTGTCACTCCTCCAGTCGCCTGTCACTCGCATTTTGCGTTAGTGTAAAGCTGCTAATTTATTCACATTTTTTGACACACCGCATTTAATTTGTGATGAAAGAACTGGAACAGGAGAAGATAATTCCCATATCAGGGTTATATAAATCTGTACTTTTTATATATTTACAATATTACTGGAGTTTGAAGATTTGAGGTGGATGAGGAGGTTGGTGTGTCTGTTTTCTACTTTAAACCATAATGCATCAAATCACTCAAAAATACAAATTCTTTATTTTATTTTTTTTTATTGTTTATGATGCAGTGGTTAGTACTGTCACCTTCCAGCAACACCTTCCAGTTTTGGGTTTGATTCTTGGTGGGACTCGGGACCTTTCTGTGTGGAGTTTGCATGTCCTTATTGTGTCTGCGTCCTCGGGTACTCCAGGGTGCTCTGGGTACCTGCTGCTTTCATATGCGCTGGTGTGCGGAGCTTAGAGATCTCCAAGTATATAATTCATAATTTTGTTCTATATTTGTGTTTATCTGCAACATATACTGGCAATGACAGATAAAATCTTCTTCTTCTTTGTTTTGCCATTTTTTTTATGGCTTGCCACTTCATAGTTTATAACCGTTCAACATAATGTTCATGAACATACAACTGAAAATACGAAGTACCCTGATGATGAATCTTGGTTCGTTGGTTCACGTTTTTCTTGCTCACTTTAGACTCATTTCAGCTTTAGATATTCCCACACAATCCCCAGCCATTTTGTGTGACTTCTACAATAACTGTCACCAGGATGAAGGGTGTGCATATTATGTTGAGGGAGGAAGCTCTTGGCATGGCGTAAGCTTTGCTTTTAACCACTGAAAAACATATACACACACATATATGTATATGTATGTATATATGCATATATATAAAACATCTTCCTAGTTATAAGGAGAGATTCAGTTTATCAATTAAATCAACAAATGTTACATACAATTATAAAATAATATTTAAAGCTTAGTAGTACTAACAGTAAGTGCAAATAATATATATCTACCAAGTCTGGCATGCTTCTCATTATTCAGTGCAGAAATCTGACTTTCTTACATATCCTCATTGTTTGTCCCATCATTGCAATTTTCAGGCCCATTTTCCACTTGATGCAGTATGTCTGCATTTGTTATGAGGGCAGTAGGTCAGACCTCTCAGCTCTGTGTACTGATGCGTACTAAAAGAGGTTGGCAAATGGCTTTTGATGGAAGCGGTGTATGGCAGAGTATATTCCCCCGCTACTTTCTGGAGTGGCCAAAAGAGCATTGCATTACGTGAGAGCTGTACATCGCTGCCTACAGACTGACAGCCTGTGAACATGGCTGTTTGAAAGAATCTCCACAAGTACCAAGTTTCTGGATACAAACGATAAGAGACAGAATTGTATTTAGATGTGCACCAAAGCTTTATACACACACAAACACATAGGCATGTAATACGCAGCCTTTTTCGGTGATTAGTCCTTGTTTTTCTCGCCTGCTGATTTATCATGATTGGAATGCACAAGCCATGGTGCAGTATACTACCTCTACATCTTTGAAAGCTACAGTGCACCTAGTGCCCCAAGAGTGGTGTCTTCTGTGGTCAGGGAAGGTAAATCTATATCTGCAAATATATATGTGAAAAAAGCCTAGACCTCAAGGATGCATCCATTCCCCTGATGCCATTTGGCTTCAGTTGTAGAGCTGCCAAGCAGCAATATATCAGATCCTCTTAAAGATGGGTTACACAAAACGTTTTTGTTTTTTTTGTCTTTTCAGAAGACAAGTCCCTACATGCAGACATTGTATTTCCATCTTTTGAACTAATCATAAGCAGTTTTTAATTTTTATTTTTTAAATTGACAAAGCACTTTTATGACTTGAAGGTCAATGGACTTACATATTTTTAATGTAGTGGTGTCACGGTGCCTACCGACTACCCATTTCTCTATTGTGTTGAGATATGACCATGTAACTTTTTTCTTCCACCAGCACTTTTACTACTATGTCTCTCTCCAAACTGTGAGGGAGATTAAGCCACAGCAAACTGAAAAATGTCTTCACTTTTGGTTTCCCCTCTGAGAACTGTGCAAAGCTTAGTGAGCTTGTGACAGAACAAGAAATGTATCGAACGGTAGCTGCAGACTGTTGCAACAGTTCATGGAAGAAGAAACAGGAAATAAAAGCACAAAACATGTAATGCTTAGAAATAAATAAATAAAGAATATAGAATATGGACGAAGTACATTTAGCTTACAAGAATTAAAGTGTGTGTGTGTGTGTGTGTGTGTGTGTGTGGGTGTGTATAAAACAATGAGACATAAAGTTCCATATTGACTGGATGCCTGAGGAAAACAACTG
>JBAMYA010000021.1:11676763-11700258 GCA_037176975.1 Arrhamphus sclerolepis | reverse complement strand
CAGGTAATCTGTGATCCAGGAAACAAAGGAGGAATCCACTCCCATCTCTCTGAGCTTGTCTTTGAGTATGATGGGTTAGATGGTGTTGAATTATCAGTAAACTTCATTTATGCTTCTGAAAGATCCTGTCAGTAATATGGTATTCTTTACCTAGTGTTTAAATACTATTTACTATACTACTAATATATCTCAGAAAAATGATCATTTCAAGTTTTTATTTTGAAAATCTTCTTCTCAGCTTGAGTATGTTGCTTTCATTTGTACATGAAGATGTATAATCAAACAGATACTACAAAGATCAAGATATGGAATATGAATATAAATTCAATCACTTACATTGGGACAGCACTTGTTTACACACTTTGCATGTAAGAATACTATGTAGAATTCTGTATTTCAGTGTAATGAGGAAGGTACGTCATTTGGAATGCAGCCAATGTCTCATCCATTGCATAAAATGTGCTGGAAGAAATATGTAGCTGTAACCTGTGTATATGCTGTCCAGCTTGCTAGCTGTGGTAGGCTAATTTAGGGAAATATTACGCAACATGATACAAATGAGACAACCTCTTGCAGTTTGCACATTGTTCAGACACGTATGGGGAGATGCCTCATCAAAAGCTTCCCAACTGCTAAGGTTATACCAGCGGGGGAGCTGTTAATCATTTCCACTATGTGAAAATACTCACCTACCAGTGTCTTCACAGCAAAATGGTTGTTGTACATTTCATACACAAAGGCAACTCAAAGTTCAATTGAAAAATATATATTTTTCCTCTTGCAGAGGGGAAACTCAGGCAAAGGGGAAAATGGGCTGTTGCCTGAGTAACAATAGGCCAACCCCCATCTAACTGACATGTAATATAGAGAAAATGTGATATACTCTTTTCATTTTTATTTTATTTATTTATTTATTACTAATTTCCCACCCTCTTTCCCCATTTAACATATGTATTTATTTTTTTATTAATTTATTTTCAGAAAATGCTTCCAATTTATTATCAGGAATAAGTGGTCTGTCAGCATCAAGGCATTAAAAATAGTGGTATCCATTTTCTGTAATAGTCTTGGGAGGTGCTGGAGAGTTACCTTATCAAGGCACTGCTCAGTGTGGGTGTGTGTACATCCTTTCCAGATTGTTCTGCAACATTATAGTGGTCAATATACTGAAGTCCAGCATCCTCTTGAGGAGGGGCAGGCTCAGTAACAGGCAAAATGTGCCTGCGATCTCCCCTGTAGATCTTCTCTTCAGATTGGATGAGGTACGATCTAGGCTCTTTACACAGATCTTTTACCACATCCGAGTGGTTGTAACCCTCTGCAGCCTCACAACCTGTCCTTCCATCAGAGGTGGAAGTGGTCAGCTTGACTGATCATAGCAGGCCTTTTAGGACAGTCCCTTGGTGAATAATTGAGCTTTCACATCCTGTGGTTTGCGCAGGTGCAGTTCAAGCAGCTTTCATGAGACTGGACATTTGCCTGAAGAAATGTTTCTCTGTAGGGGAGCCCAAGTTCACGTCATGTGGTAGATTCCTGAGATTTAAGAGATTAATGAAAGCATCAGTGTCATCCCTATGGGATTTCTCCATGAGTTGCTTGGCAGTGTGCTCAGCTCTCTCATATTCAGGGCTGCTGGTCATGTGAGTAAAGTCCCACTTTGAAGCAAAGTCCTTAAAACACTGACTTGAAAACTGTCTGGCATTTTCAGATATCACTGTGTGGAGCTCCATGAACAGAAAAGTGTCTCTTGAGCTTTGTGATGACAGTTGCTGATGTCAAATCTTGAAGCTTGTCAATTTCATGCCAAACTGTAAGTTGCAACAATTAACCAAGGCAGGCCCGGGATCTTGAGTGGTTCCTTTTGTTGATGAGATTTGGTTCTGTAACACACTGACCACAAATTTGTTACATTTTCAATGTCATGTGTCATAGAGGTCCAAAAAAACAATAGTTTGTGCTCTCTGTCTTGTAGTTTCTGTTCCAGGATGTCCTCTGTGCATAATATTGTTATATTAATTTTGTATTGACTGAGGAATTGCTGCTTTGGAATCTTTGAGAATGAAACCTCAATGGTGAGAGACAGATAACACTGGGAAGACTGCATGGTCATTGGGGCCATTGATGAGTATGCTTAGAGTCTGTAGGGTCTCATTAGCTTGAGACAGTGTCAGCCAGATGCATCCTTTTCCACTTCTATATGTGAGAGGAATGTTGTATTTCTGAAGTCTTGGCAACATTCTTTGGAACCTTGCTGGTGTTGCATGAATAGGCTTCTTCAGTATGGTGAAAAGTCGCTGATGGTATGCTTATATGACGACAGGCTTTCCATTATGTACAGGTAGTCATGGAATTTTTGAGCATACAAAGACCACTGCCAATAGCTCCTTTTTTAATCTGAGTATACCTGGTTTCGGTGTCAGTTAGTGTACGTGAAGCATAAGCCACAGGCCAAACTCCCTGCAGGCATGCTGTGCCAAGACCATACTGTGATGCATCACATGTCAGTGTCACTGGCTTAGTGACATCATACTAACACAGTACAGGTGGATTGGAAAGATTTTGTTTCAGAGCTCCAAAAGCCTTCTGATGCTCTCCATCCCAGATGCACTCTTGTCTCCTTGTGAGTGAAATGTTGTAGGGGAGCTGTGAGTTGACTGAAGTTGGGAATACATTTTCCAAGATAGCTGACCATCCCTAGAAATCTTTGCAGCGATTAAACATTCACTGCTGCTGGCATTGCCTTGATAGCTTATGTCTTGGAATAGTCTACTCTCACATATAGAAAATTGAAGATGTGGAAATTATATATGTATAGAAAATTCAACACAGTCTCACTCCCAACTAGTCATATATTGACGCTTTGGCCTTGCGTGCATTGGGTACCCCTTTCGCAGAATTTTTTGACACGCATGTCCAGCATCGCATTTTGACGCATCGGGCATCCTCCACCCAAACTGTCCTACTGCCTAACCCTCATCATATTTTTACCCCCAACCCTCCTCTCCTCCCAACCCCCGCCCCTCACCCCCTCCAACCCCAACCCCAACCCCCCTATCACCCAGCCACTCCCACCATCAACCCCCACATATTTCCCTTGGTTCAGTTTGAACCTGCACGTCAGAGGATTAAGCCACAGATTCACAGATTTTGATCATGTTCATTCACAGTTTTGCCACCAGTGGGTGTGTCATCAATACTTCATTGGCAGAATTTGCCACAGTGTAGCTCTCTTCTTCCACAGTACACATGCGGTGATGTGGTCTTTTCAGTGCAGTTTCTAGATCTCTTGGATTTATGCATATTCTGATCTCATCCTTTCTCATCCTTTTTATTGGTTGCTACCATTGATGACACCCAATCTGTTGGCTTTGAGACTGGAGTGATGACACCCAATTTCTGCATCCTGTCAGGCTCAGCTTTGACTTTGTCCATCATAGTCAAAGGAATGTGATGCACAACTGGTCTGACGAGTGTCTAGTATCATGGAATAGGTTACTGGTAATTTCCCAAGCTCATCAGAAAAGGGGTTGATGTATTCTATGAGAATCTGTCGTGACAAATCAGCTTCAGTAGTGCTTAACATCTTTACTAAATGAAATAGGTCCCATTTGTCTACATGCATTCAGTCCCAGTAGTGGCTGAACATCTTCATCGACAATAAAGAATGATAATGAGTGTGACTCTCCATGAAGGAAGCACTCCAGCTGTGCTAAACCCAGAGTTTCAATTTTTGCTACCATCATATGCAATAAGGTTCACGGACTAGTCACATGGATAAAATGTTTCATCTGCACTATTATCAGCTTGGTGTGGTTCTATGTGATGAACCATCCTTCTGGAACTTTGTGTGTGTTTGAGCTATTTTTTTTTTTTTCTTGGCATTGTGAAAATCACCACAATTGTTACAGGTATAGCTAAGGTCCAGACTTCTACAGCATATTTCTTTTTGCTTTATCATCCCTTTCATTTTTCATAAACTTACGCATGAGGGTATCAACAGGTGTGGCAAAATATGGAGGAGAGGCAAGAGTTACTTGAGCAGACTATAGTCCTGCTCTATTGAAATTAAATTTTATTAATCTAGAAAGTTTGTACAAAGATGAACAAAGCTATGAACAGTAAAACAGTGAGGAAATGCAGTTGTTAAAATATTTAAATTAAATTCATGCTCAAGAGTTTAAGGTTTTTTGATTCCAGGTACAGTTTTGATAGCTAATTAAGTTTCAGGCTTTACGTAAATGGTAAATGAAACTAACAGTGCATGGACTTTTGGTATTTGGAGTTGTGGATATGATGTTTCCCATTGATTATGAATAAATTAAAAATATACAGCATTTACAGGATTTTTCAAATTCCTCTTCCAAATAATATACCCGCACCCAAGAGAATTTCCACATCTTCAATTAGAAAAAAAGAAAGAAAAACATAATAAAAACATATGTGAAAAAACTATCTTCATTGCTTTTACCAAATTTATATTTCTAATCCAATATCCTTTTATACATTTACACTTTTAAAAACATTTTCACTGGAAAATAATAACAAAGCTTCCTTACATTATTAAGCAGTATGATGAAGAGCTTGAATAGGATGTTTCTGAAATTATTGTTAGATGCTATTATAGTTATTATTATTATTATTATTATTATTGTTAGTAGTAGTAGTAGTAGTAGTAATAGTCGTATCATTACTATTTTGTCAATAATCTCAGTAGGTCTTGGCCATAAATTGTAAAACTCGTGCAAACCTGATTCCCTCTAACAACCTAGTTTTGTTCTGTGACATCTACCTTTTTCAGCTCAAAGGTTGTTCAGTGCCACATCGTGTGATTGTTTTTTTATTTATTTATTTTATTTTATTTTTTGCCCTTTATTACCATCAATGGGCATTGTGAAAAGAGGTAGTAAACTAGGCTATGAGTCACTACACCATGCTGGTAAAGGACATGATTTATGTAACAAAAAGAGTGAAAGGAGAAAATAAATAAATAAAAAAAACACTAAATACATACAAGGAAACAAAAGGGAACATGTTCTTTCCTAACGGAAAATGTTTCCTTTGAAAATTTCAAATATTTAAAACGTCCTGATTATCTTGGCTACCAGTGAAACAGTCTGTCTGAACTTGTTTTTGTGTAATTTGATTTCAAGGCATAAATGCTTGGCCATGGTATGAAGTACCTTTTTTTTCTTTCAAAATATGCCCTTTTTGATGTAAAAGACACTTTGTTGACATGTTTAAAGGATAAAGTGTTTAATTTTCAATAAAGGGCCGGCTTTTACTGAGCACCAAAATGTTTCCTTGCCTTTTTTGCAGTTTGTGATTGAAGAACCTCAAGTCATGAGCATGTATACTTAGCACTGAGCTTCAGTATAGAGATCCAAGTATAAAGATTTCATGAAGCTGTGCTGGTGATGATTAAATCTGAACATATATGGCTCTATTCTAGGTCAATGAATCTTGTATTGTTTTATCTTCAGTTTCAATTTTCAAAATGCACTGTCACCTTTTGATTTTCTTGGCATTACCAGTAGGAGCCACATGTAAGGACCGAGAAGATAATGTACAATATTTTATCTACCATATATTTGGTGGTAAAAGTAAAATCTAATGAGCCCAGGTTATCCATACAAATATTTCAAAGTAGGCAAATTGTACCCGTTGCTCAACGGTTGATACCATTTTCTGAGGTCGTAATGAAATATGTGTGACACACTCTGGTCAAAATACCACAGAGATACAGGATCAAAGGCACAGTTGACAGCAGTACCATCTCACTCTGAATGAGAATGTATATACTATACTATATAGAATGAGTATATACTGTGTACAACATTAGCTACCGAAAACAAAAGAAACAGAGAAGCTCAGCATCCTCCTCTCCTTCCCTCAGCCAAACAGACCTCCCCTCCCTTGACCCACAGCTTCCCTCAAACATCTCAGCTGTCTCATCTTCCAACTCAGTCAAGGATCTTGCTGCTGCTACATCTCCACAGCATCTCCACATGAGGAGATGCTGTGGCCCAAAGCAAGCACCAAAACAAGCACGGCCCAAAATTATTTGGATTACTGGCTAACTGACAAGCAGACCACAGTTTGTGAAAATGAATAGTTGTATATCTGACTGACTGGTCAGCAGCGCAGGAGCACCACAGGGGACTGTACTCTAACCATTCCTCTTCACTCTGTACACCTCAGATTTCCAGTTCAAGTCAGAGTCTTGTCATCTGCAGAAATACTCAGATAACTCTGCAGTTGTGGAGAGTATCAGTGATGGACAAGAGAAGGAGTACAGAGAACTGGTGGAGCGCTTTGTGGCATGGTGTGGAAACAATCCATCATTTCATTTTAAATATGAACAAAGCAAAGGAGATTATTGTGGATTTTAGGAGAAACAGGATTATATTAAACAGTATTTCCATCGTGGGAGAAGAAGTGGAGGTGGTGGAAAGGCATAAATACCTCAGTGTTCACCTCGACAACAGACTGGACTGGAGACGCAACACTGATGCTGTTTATAAGAACCGACAGAGCAGACTTTACTTCTTGAAAGGAAGCTTAGGTCCTTCAGTGTTTGGCACGAGATATTGCATATCTTTTTTAAATCTGTTGGGGGAGCAGCATCAGAGCCAACAGAGTTGCAGTCAGAGGCTTCTTCATATCCTCTGTAATGCAAACCACTACAGGAGATCCTTCCTGGGCACAGCAATAACCGTCTACAATGAATCTTTTTCCCCTTCAAGGAATAATAAAAACATTTTGAATTGAATTTGAGTTTAATCAGCTTTGCCAGTATGAGCTTACCACTGCTTTTTAAACTTCAGAATTTCCAGATCTGATACCAAGAGTTTGATAATGCTGGAAAAAGTTTCCAATGCCCCTCTCTTCTTAGCCTTTGCATCATAATCTGTATGTTTGAGAGTGTTAATGGTGTTGACAAATCAATAATCCTTGGCTAAATAATTGATCACAAGGATGTAATTTCATACGCTTCAATAAACACATAAAACATAACTTTTACTGGAAAGGTATGGCTTTTGTCTTGATTGATGACATGACTTTGAAGTGAGACTTTGGTGATGGCAGCCTTTATCGTGTTACCGTGTGCTCTGCCTCATCATTTCCATCATTTGTTTTCATTAAAGTCATTATGCTTTACCTCACATCTTATTTCTGGGGAAAGCATTGTACAGGGATGCTTAACATATTTCATGTATGCCACTGGCATTCTGTGCTGTTTTAATTATGATTTAATGACTTATGGTTCCCAGGAAATCTTTTTTTTCCACTCCCTGTATGTAAGCACTGCATTAAATCTGTTTTTGTTTTTTGTTTTTTTTATAATATGAATACTTTAATTAGCATACAAGTTTATTATTTAGAATGTATTGAGTAATCTGAGTGAGATTAAAAAAAAGTGCTTTTTCCCCTTTTCTTTCAGTAACATATTTGATTCCTTTTCCTGAACCCACTATAGAAATGGTTACATTAGAACCTGTCACAGGTTTGCAGAGGTGACTTTGACAGAGATATCGCAGAGGTTGAAGAGGAATTGAACATGCAGAGAATGAGATGCCAGCTGCAGATTTACACGCCTCCACTGGCTCACTGCACATCATTAAAGCAAGAGGCTGCTTGCAGTGGCTTCACAGCCTCACACATCACAGCCTCACACACACTGATTTATATCAGTTGCCTTTCAGAATGGCTTTTCCCACCAAGACAGAGACAGGGGTAGATGAGATGTATATGTGTGTCTATATGAGACGAAATTCATATTAGGAAGAGGACAAGCATTCTCCAACAGAACCTGTCTATTTCTTTTCCTTTTGCCCCCGTTGCCGTTGTCTCCACCACCATGGGTTCCAAGAACTGGAAGAAGTGATGGATATTCTTTTGCACAGTGTAACTTAAAAAAAAAGAAAAATCCCTGTGTGCACAAGGCTAGCTCTTTTCCCTCTTCTTTTTTGTTTTCAAATGATTCTTGTGTGCTTTTTATAGATTGACATTTTTTAAGATACTTTTTGGGCTCCAGTGACCTTTCTTTTGATAGCAGAAAGAGACAGGAAACCATGGAAGACGAGGATGACATGCAGGAAACAAAAAGGAAACAAATCAGGACTAAGCATTTGCAAAAGTGTTTATGTATCAAGTTCATAAATCTGTCTCATTAATCAAACATGAAATACACTTTTGAAGCTTATAGTATAATGTGTATTATGAGGGAAAACTGAAAACCGTTTACATCACAGGTACTGCTTCACCGTTGAGCTGCACATGAAACATCACAGCCATTGAGTCAGTAGTAGGAATGTACAATTTTTCTAACATATCATATTATATATATCAAAAAAAAAAAAAAATCACCAGAACCCCTGTCAGCATCAGCTAATGGTGGAGTTAGAATCCTATTGGACTTGCTGATGTAGACAGATAAACAAGTGCTGAGCCAAAAAGCACATTTTGCAGTAACGGTGAAGGAAGTAATAAGGACAGTGGCGGTGCTTTGGAGATGTCAAAACCTGAAGGGGGAGGGCATAAGTGCTCTAAGTAGTCGCACCAACAATCTTCTGCACTGTATATTTAATCACAACTGAAGTTTAAAATGTGCTACTCTTAAATCCTTTCCAGAAAAGCTTCAAATATTCTACAACCTTCTTGATAATCTCACTGTAAAGGACATACCTGAATTCAGGCATTGCTGACAAACCTCTTTAAATCTACGATAACTCAAGAGGGCACCTTGACTGCAGAAATAGGCTCTGTTAAAATAAACAGTATGATATGACTGGCAGACACAGTTATCCAAATATTAACTAAATTAATAGTTGTGCAGTACTGTATGGCCTTTCTCAAGTGTCACAGTGAGTGAGGAAAAAATAAAATAAAAAAATAAAAGAAAGCAGAGACTCAGTTACCATTTGTTTAATTTGATGATCCAAAATATTTGTAAGGTTTCACTGTGAATAAAATTCATTTTATAATCACTGTGAAATTCTTTCTAAAAGGGCATGACAATAAGTGAAAGCGACTTGAGTGTGGGAGTACTTTTGAATTTTGAGTGTAGTTTTAAAAATTACAAAAAAACAAAACATTAAATTAACTTGCACTGAACGTTAAAAGGGAACAAAACATACAATGCAAGAATTCAAAGTAAAGGAAAACTACATTTGAATTTACTCTTTGCTTTTATTACAATATTGCAACTAACACATGATGTGGGCTTTACTTTTGCTTTAAAGACAAACCTATATTTTGCATTACAGACCATTTAGAAACTTTATGATGAAATACATTTTGAGATTTGAGAAACTTCTTACTCTTAATATTGTCTTTAGTTGCTGTTAATGAAAATGCAGCCATACAGGTTCTGAAGTCTTGGTTTCATACGCAACAGAAGTTTGTCTTCCAGTTATGACACCATGATTGCCTGATTGATCTCACCTGTGTGGCGGCTCTGCCCCCATCTCTGATAAGCCTCTCAGTTGCTGAGTTGTGGGGTGCTGTACGGTCCTGTGCATCAACATGGAGGCAGCGTTGCGCCTTCTTTGTAGTGACGGCAGGTTCTCCTTAAGGTGGAATCAGAGTGCCGAGGATGCTGGGCCATGAGTTAGCTTCGTTTGTGGCTCACATGTGAGGAGTCTGGTGGAAAACCCAGTTTTGTTGCCCTGTTTTTCATTTTGGACTGAAGTCAGTGAAGTTAGTCTGTTAACAAAAATGAATTGTTTCAAAGTATGACCTTATTAATTAGTAATTACTCACAGTGTTCTGGTACAGCTTGAATTTGCCATACATTGCGTTAGCATATTCAAAATGGTGATCGCCATGAGCTAGTGCTGCTAGCTTAAAGCTACGGCCCACGGCAGAGAACATAAGGAAAATACAGTTTTGAGTTAGCGCTACTGGTAGTTGGCTACAAACTCATAGGGAGAGCACAGAGACAGCCAAGGAAAAAGTAGAAAGAACAAATGGACCACAGCTATTTTGAGGAAGATCCATCGTCACAAAAACAAAAATGTGAACAAAGTAGGGATAAAAAACGACGGCACTCCAAAACACATGTAAACATTGGTGTTTCATTTCCCAGATGGAAGGAGCTGATGAGGTAGAACAACTATTTAACAAAAATAACCTCATCAACTAAGAAAATACTGCTAGAAGTTGTGTTGGCCGACGACTTCTTTGTTTCCATTGGTGCAAATATTTGTTGTAGTGCAAATGTTTTCCTGCAAACATTCACTATATACATGTACACAGTCTGTTCCTGACATGAGACATCTGACATCATTCTAATCACGCCATTTGGACAGTCTTAACTTTAATGTTGATTTTAGGTTGATTAATATCAGGCTTCTATCATACCAAGGTTATTGCCATGTGACACAGAAAGGTGCAATGAAAGAAAAAGAGAGAACACTAACAGATTTCTTTTTAAGATGGTAGACATTTTTAGAAATACTACTGCCAAATTCCTTGATGATGGCGAGTTGGTGCTGTTGATGGTAATTTGGTGTAATTTAGAATTGCCTTTGGCAGTCCAACATGAGTCACTATGCAGAGTAGCTTGATATGTTGTTTACTGGTGGAAATAGCTGTGAATGGGAGGATTTTTAAGTGATTTATTTTTCTTCTTTTTTTTAAAGTGAATATGTGTGACTGGCCTGGCTATATAATATATATGTATATATATGTATCTTAAATAAGCAAAGTCAAACAATAAGACTAAATTGTGATTTAAAAAACATAGGTTAATTGACCTACTCTCATATTAGAATTTCATATGTATGTACATTAAATTGCAATGACCTTTCAAAGTGTCAGATCCAATGTGTTTTTACAACATATACTTGGACACTTCATGCCTTGTCCTTTCTCAGCAAGTTAACCACAAGACTGCTGTATCTCTGTGAGCTCTCAGAGTCTTAGTGTAGCTGACAAATTACATTTTTACCCTTTCTACCAGTGACATTTTGTATTTTTTGGTGTATAATACTGCTCTTTGGGAAGTGTCCCATGCACTCTTTTCTCTCTTCCCTTTCTTCAGTTTCACTTTATCAGCTCACAGTACAAATTGGGGCTTAGTGCCATGATTGTAAATTGAAATCCACTGAAGCATTTACATGACATTTTGCAATGGATCTATAATTCAGGAATAGTAAAACATCCATCATATTGCATATATATATATATATATATATATATATATATATATATGCTTATTTCCATGTGATATTTCCTCATTAAGCCCATGCATGCACCAGTAAAATACTATTTTGACATGAATTGCCTGTGAATGTGTTTACTCATGTGTGTGGTATGCTGGATCGTGTGGGTGGAAATGTAGTTCTGAAAATGTTAATGCTTTTGTGATGCAGTGCATGCATATGATGATTTAAGTATGGATAGTTGACATTTTTAAAAGTTCACATTACTCAGATTTGCAGAGAGCTGGATTTAACTACGTCTGCTTGTTCATTTGTATTTCATTCTGTTTGCATATCATTGACAGCCTTGATAAATTCACAGTGAATTAATAAGATTTTTTTTCTCAAAAGCCCAGTTTGTTGCAGTCTCAAAAGCATATCTTAATTGCCATCACAGTCAAAATCAATGATCATTGTCCATAATTCATCCATTTTGAAATCTTAGAGTACACAATTTGAATGATCTTGTTGTGAAGTGTTATTTTTATAAATGAGAATCACTTATAATGGATCAGTACTCTGTATATGCTTAAATGCAAGCTTATTCCACAAAGATTATGAAGTTATTATGGGCTATCAAGCTATCCAGCCATGCATTTCTAAACCCCCTTTATGTTTTATACCCATCACATCAGGTTTCTGAGCTCCTCAAGACCTTGGATTTAAAGATACTAGATTCAAGCTTTTTTTTATTGTCACTGTTCAAAGTACACCATAATTAGAGCAATCCTTTCAGTGCAGTCACATATAAACTAGTGTAAATACAAAACAGTGCAGTCAGTTAAAAATAACAATGCATTCAGCAGATGTGCATAAGGCACAATAAGGGTTAAGAAGTAGAACGTATTGTGGACAATGGGTAATAAGAGCAGTATAGTTTTATCATTGATTGAGTGAAAGAATCTAATACATATGAGGATATAAGGCTGTAGGTTGGGGTATAAAATGTCAAGTTGAGTGGGTGCGTACCTTCAGATTGTGTGTATAGGCTTTTCTGTGTTCAGCTCCCAAATAGCACTGAGGTATACATCAGCAATACATCAAAGGCAGCCTTATGAATTCCTTTAACCCACATCAGTTTGCATATAGAGCTCAAAAGTTGAAGGAGGATGCCATTGCTACTGCCCTGCACACCGCACTGCTTTATCTAGAAAATTGGGGAAACCATGTAAGGATGCTCTTCATAGACTATAGCTCAGGGTTCACTCAGTCCAAGTGCACCACAAGGCTATGCTCTGAGACCTGCCCTCTGTCTTCTCTAAAAGAACTGTACATTGCACACTGACTTAGAAGACCTTTTCCACCCTGAACCTCAAAGTGGACCTGTCTTGGTTGATACACCTCTGCAACATTGAGAGGACATTGGGGGCAATACCTCTGACTTGGCAGACTTGGGTGGTCTTTCCCTTTTTTTTTCCCCAGCTGTAAGGCAATCACACTCTCTTCCTGTGGCTTTCTGTGGCAAGACCTGTGCAGGGTGCAAAAATTGAAAAATAAAATGTAAGATTGTGTGTATGAATGTAAGAGTGTAGAAACCTCAAGGTCTTGGCCACTAGAGGGAGAAGAAAGTAGCATTACATTGATAGCCAAATAAATGCAATCTGCATTAATGTGGGCTCTGTACCTCTGTATCTTTAGACATCCCTTTTCTACCATAAATGGTCAACACAATCTTTGACATATGCAGTGTTTATGGATGAGCACCCAGGTTTTTATAAAAAAGGCAATACCACCAGAGTAACTAACCCATTGGTTAATAAGTGCTGAATCACAAATGAATTAGTTCAAATTTCATTTAAGCATGAGGAAGAATGAAAGTATGATAAATCATTATTTGTTTGGACAATATTAACACTTAAAGTGTTGTGATACACCCTGGTCAGGTCACAAGTCCATTTCAGGACCACAGATGATCAACCTTACATGCCTGCACACATGCACATCTTTGGACTGTGAGATCAAACTGGGAAAAACCCACACAAGCATGAGAAAACATGCAAGCTCCATACAGAGAGGCCACTGCTGGCTTTTTAACTAGGATTCTTATTGCCATGAGATAACAATGCAAACCTCAAACCATCATGCTGCCCTAAGTTTCTACAGGAAATAAAGCCCATATTAAACAAAGTATATTAAGGTAGCATGATAATAATAATAATAATGATAATAATAATAATAACTAATAATAACAATAATAATAACTAATAATGCTTATGGATCCTCTAAAGATTAGGTAATGACCACCTACTACGGAAGCAACTGGATTTTGTATTTTAAGTACAAAATTATAAAACACAATCATTCCATTCATAACATTTTTTTTCAATTCAGTACACATCTATGCTATTGATTGCCACTTATGTTGGAAAATGTTTTTTATGCATCATTCATGAGAGTAATTTCCCTTTCCCCTCCAAATGGCCTTCAGAGAATACTGAGAATTGAGTATTTGCAGTTCATGAATTGTGGATTTGTCTGTATTACTGGTTAACCTACAGATCAAAACATGACAGCATTTCATAATAAGGAGTAGGGACTTGGGGAGGCACACACAAGAATGTGCATACATAAAAAACAGAAACACTGGAACAACCTAGAACCAAGATTAGGAGCTCCGCAAACAGCCCAGCTGGTAGGTAGATGCCTTCCTACAAGGCCAATATCATTCTGCTTGGTCTTTGAAAGTGAGTCATTTAAAGCTGGTATTAAGGTGATTAATTAATTAATTAATTGACAATTTAAAGAAGAACTATTTTGGTGTTTTGCCAAAACACATAGATCTGCTTTATAGACAACATACAGGAACTGTCTGGGTGGACCATCTCTGCATAACCATGTCATATCACTAGATCACTGGAGCATTTGGCCTGCCTACATTCAAAAAAAAAAAGAAAAAGAGGAAGTAGTTATCCTTCCTGATGCCAATAACTGACTGTTGTCAATCAGCTAAAGTGTAATTTTAGAGCGTTATAGTTGATTTACCGGGCAAACGCACTGCTTTACCACTGCCACAAACTGCTCCTGTGAAAACAAGCCACATGCAGAGTCACAGAAAGGGTGGATTTGAAGCTGTTTAAAGTGAAGTATTAAAACATTATTCAGACAACTAACGCAACAAGTAGCAGATTCATTTGTACTCACTTTAAGAACATTTTGCCCAGTCAAATGCAAAATAATTCAAGGAGCTTCAGCGGGAATATGGGTGTAGTTAATAAATCCATTCACTTTGGAAACCCAACAGGAAATAGTTTTTACTCACAGAAGTGTAAGCAGAATGCTACTAAAAAGGTAATCATTAATAATATCAACAACAACATGGTACAGCTGAAATGGTCTTTAATTTAGAAGTAACACCCTGAATGAGCTTCAATGCAGGGAGAATACTGATGAACTGTCAAATAGACAGAAAGGACAGTGCTAAAGAAATTCCTGAGAACTTGTTAAAAGTAACCTGTATCAGGTGTAAGAAAACACATGTAAAAAGACCTCTAGTGGCTGATATTTCTTTTGAGGACACTGAAATTGAAATCAATCAATCAAATGTATTGATAAAGCAGTGGCCCTGGGGGCATGGACCTCTTGGTCCTGCCTGTACTGTGTCTGGTGCCCGGCGGGATCTCGGCCCATCACTGTAGGCTCCCTGGCTGCCTTCTTCCATGGTCATGGGGGCTTCACTTGGGACTTCCCTCTGTTGCCTGCTGGGCGGGGTTGGGGCTTGCTGAAGAGGGACTTCCTCCTTTCTCTTATCTGGTCCCCCGTGGGGGCTGCTGGTTGCCTTGCCCGGGATTCTTCCTTGTCTGCCCCTGATGTCTCAGGTGGCTGGGTGGCTGGGTTGCCCCCCCCCGCCATCATCCACTTGGAGTGCAGTTCAGGTAAAGTCCTGTATAGATATTGCACACACATATATACAGACATACACACCCACTCATTCACCTACAAGCTCACTTCACAGTTTTGATGGGGACAGATAGCTGCAGTGGTCCTGATTCAGTTTTAGATACCTGGGCTGGGACGGTTGCTGTTTTGTCTCTGCCTGTTTCTCTTTTGTTTTTTGTTTCTGTTTTGTTTTTGTTTTTTCTTTCTCTTTTAGATTTTCAGTGTATTTCTCCCAATGTCTTGTTTGTGTGCCTGTTGTGTGTGTGTTTTTTTTTTTTTTTTTTTTTTTCAGATTTGCAGAAGACACTTGTCCCCTTATCCCTCCCCCTCACCCCCCACCCCCTGTTCATATCCCCCTCACTCAGTTTAAAAGCAACAGCAGTTGGCAAAATGCTGTTCCATTAAAATAAATACATCAGCCACAGGTTAAATTACAGGTGCAAATGACATGTGCAATGGGTTATGAGAGGTCACATGTCTGACTAACTTCAACTAAGGAGTGACATGGAGTCTTACTTTAGACGTCAGCTAAGCTAATCATGGTGCAGTTGATCCATAGTATTTTAATTTCCTGTTTATTTCCACTCTATAACTTGCTGATATGTTTAAACTTTCATGTAAAATGTAAGTACAAACGTAATGATCATCAGTGTCTTCACAGATTAGCTTCATTTTATTTAGAAAAAAATGCAGAATTGGATTTGACTTTGAAGTTTGTGGGGGTTTTGTTTCCCAATATAATTGTCATTTACATTGCATCAGAGAAGCCACATTAAAAGTGAGCCATAATTTCAGTTCTTAACTGTCCTGTCCTCATTAGCCATCTTAGCTGCTCCACGATTATTCAGCAGATTACTGAACAGATGATTAGTCATTACACATATCTACTTGGCTTCAAATTAGCGAGGGCTATGAAGTCAAGTTGGAGGATTTTTTTATACTGTATTTAAAATGTAAAATGTTAAAGGACTGTGTATTTCATGACATTGATAAAGTTCAACAAATTTTCCTCAGACTTCGCTGAGACTCAAACTTTTTTTGTTGGTGTCTTACTGACCCCAACTTTGTGTTTTTTACTGATGACAACATAATGAAATATTCTCTTCAGAACGTCACTCCCTTCTGATAAAAACCTATCAACTTGCTTTGATATTTCTTGGGGTTTTCTATTTGCTTTACATTGTGGTGTACTAAAAAAAAAACAAGACTTGATGCTTCTTTTCCTTTTTCTTCTGCTATTTCATCTAACCTGGTTGCCAAACAAAAAGGCACAAAATCACCCAATGCACATGGCAGCAGGAGGAACACATGAGCCACTGTACTGTAGAGCCTGCAAATTAGATTTACTGCTCCCCTTGTATGCATCAGATTTTTTTTTTCTTTCAGTCTATCTGAAAGCTATCAAAGTGACCTGTATGTTTCAGATAATTTTCATACAAGCTTCACTGTTTATGTTAAGGTAATGTAAATATTATGTCAAAAAATGTTAATGTTATTTACAAAAGATAAAGTTCTGGTTATAAAAACACATTTAAGTAAACTAATTTGTAAATCATTTGCACTTGGCTGCTACTCTAATCAATAAGGGAAAGGCTCAGTGTTTCAATGTTGATGACAGCTCTCTGATTCACACTGTTGGCTTTTTATTACAGTAGTTCAGACTTTTGTAAATAGAAGTTTAGCCTTTCTTTGAAAATAATAATGAGACTACTGCTGCTGCTACTACTACTACTACGACTAATAATAATTGTAAATATTAATTATTATATATTATTGAAAACTGCAGTGCAAGTTATTGTAAGTTACTGTGTGCCTGCTCCATCCTTTGTATTGATACCCAACATTTAACTGTGATTTAAACCAAGTTTACAACTGTAAACACAGGGGGTTTTCACGCCATATTTCACACCTTCCTTTATGTGCTAAATGAGCAGAGCTGTAGTAAAATTAGTCCTTAAAAGAAAAAAACAGAACAAAACAACAACACTAATAATCATTGCTTGATTGTCACTGATTAACATTGTTTATAGAATCTTCCAGAATGGTGTAACTTGTATATTCAATTTACTTACATTTCAATTTCCTTTTCCCTTTCACCTCTCTCACTTGAAAATCATCCCCTTTGTTTGTTTTATCAGTTATTTAGATGTTATCAGCCAAATTCCAGATTTAGACTTTTATTTTTTCCTATTTCAAATGTCCTTTTTTTTCAGTCAAAAGCATAAAATTCTCCAAATAAAGCCTTATTGTGTGCAACATATGCATGCATGAGGAGATCCAGGTGTTTGGTGTGTGTACAAGAGTGTGAATATGGGCAAGTAGAAGCTCTGTTTGCTGCAGCTGGCTCACTGCTGTATGGTCCTCTAAACTGAGGCACTCAGACCCCTTCAGCATTAATTACTGTGGCCATTAATCAGACCAGCACAGATAGCTGTGTAATCCTTCTATAATGCAGTTTTCTGGAGGGGGCCACCAGTGTTAATTGGATTTGATTGGATGATGGTATGATGCTGCACAAAGAACATCTTAAGGTAATAATTAGAAGATAGATCAATTGGTCCTTTGTGACATTGATCCTTATTGTATAGGCAGTTCCATAGGCTGTATAAACACAGAATAGTATTGCCTCAAGTCTTTAAAGTTAACAAAGATCTTGTGATAAAATAAAATAAATTAATGTGCAAATGTCTTGGACATTACCTGATAAAAAGTAAGTCACTGCAGGAAAGTATAAATTTAGAAACAGTGATCCTGGAGACCAGAGAAGCTTTATTAGTTTGGACTGCTCTTCTTCGTAGTTATTCACTTCTGTATTTGATCAGTAGTCATGTGTTGCAGTTTAAAATTTCAGTGAATGAATGAATTAATTTAATGAATGAATGAATAGGACATGGACAAACATTTGTTATCAGCAAGGTCACAGTATGCCATTTACCATTGATAACAGTGTTGGACAGTCCTTTATTTATTTATTTATTTATTTATCTCTCTTATTTTTGTATTTATTCATTGTCAATTTTTTCTGTTGATGGAAATTCTTCCAGAGGGAATCTTTTTGAGATCAAGGGTATTTTTTTTTCTCTCTTTCATTTTTCAATATTTGGTTACACCAATTTACATGCAAAGTAGCATCTACAAATTTCGTCTCCATGCAGCCTTTGAAGTTCTGTAAATTCTTATGTAATTTCACCAAACATTGTGTTGCCAGTATTCATCAGGCATGATGCTGTATTCTTGGGCAATACAGTTTTTTCTTTTCTTTTTTTTCTTTTTTTCTTAAATCAGTTACATTTTACTTGTATTCATTCAGTTTTACCTCTGGCTATGTCCTTGATTTTGTTTAAGCCACCACTTGGCCATACAGTTGTCCAAGTCAAAGGGATTTACCTGTATGGTTTCTTACTGCAATGGTGTAAAACAAAAACCTTATCCATACAATTAGCCTTTAAGGACAATACAATCTGCTTTCCATTGAGATGCAGCTCTTTCTCCCAGTTTGTGTTTGTGCATATGCATGTGTATGGTGCTCTATGACTTATATCTGTGACTTTTCAAGCTCTTTTAAATTGTCAGTCAGTCACCTCAGAAAGACCAGACACAGACAACAGCATGTAATATAAGTGACTCACTTTTACCACACAACTGTCTGTACAAACAACAATGCACAGTTATCGATTATGAATGTATTACTAAATAAACTTTCACAAGGCCTTAAGGGCTTAGGTCAAAATGACCCAGGGTTGATGCATAGGCAGAACATAGGGTTAGGGTTAGGGTTAGGCCTTGTGAGGGATAAAGGCAATGCAGAGTACCATCTGAATACACCTCTATGTTTTCATCCAATTTCATATTTTATTATATGGTCTACAAAATGCTGTCTTTATATTTTCCTTTTATTTCCAGTGCCCCTAAGTCCCCAGCAGCATCAATCAATGTAGTACACTTTCTCCAGCAAACACAGTCCCATTAATGTTTGTGACCTAAGGTGAACACACTGTACTGAAACGGCACCAGAGGCAGAGCATTAACCTGTTATTTGTTTCCATCTTCTTCTCTTGCTTGTATTGATTACCGTTGCACATAGCTCTTATTCAGACTCATATCAGTGTTTGAAACACATAAAACATAAGATCAACCCTTATGAACACTAATAGCAAAGACCACATCTTTTTTTCGGGGTCACGAGGGTCTGACAACTTTTTATGTTGTCAGATTTAACTCTTGACTGAATTGACAGTGTACAAAATCCATCAAAAATACTTGATGTTTTTGAAATGTATTTAATGAAAGAAGTGTTTTGTGAGTCCTATAGACAACAAAGGAAAGAAAACACAAGTCATAAGTCACCATGTGGCAACAGTGAATAGGTGCTAGTTTAAAAGAAAACTGATGATGGTCCTCCTGAAAATACAGTAAGTGTTATGATTCCCTAACAGTGTGAAGTTCTGTAAACTTTGCATGACCAGTGTGGCCAGATTGGACAGGTTTCCACCCAGTTGCGCTTCATTTGAAGATTTTGGCTAGAAGATATAGCACTGGGTGGATTGGTACAACTTTGGCTGCTTTTCACAACTTGATTACACTCGTTGCTGGGAGCTTGATTGCATTATCTTTTTTTCTTTGACTATTTAGTGCTGTTTTACAGTTTTAATGCAAGATCCTGGAAAAGTTGTGATTTGGGCTGGTTTTTATTAAGTTAGGTGGGTTTTACATTGTGTTTTGGACTGGAAACTGTCAGTCAGATCTGGTAACCCTGTGCATGACTTCTAATGTAGAAGGATGTCTTCATATTAGCCTTTTTTTAAGGGGTGATATTTTTTTCTTTTTACTGTCTGGATGAATTCTGCATTGATGAGGATGAATAGAGACAATCTTGTAACTTTGCATTATCCAAGATTTGTATTTCCTGTTCTGAGTCAGTGAACACAGTGTGCAGCATTTGATTGGGTAAGGATCTAGGATAAATGCCGATCTACACGCCGACAGTAAGAGTAATCTTATCACCTCTGACAGCTTGCCTTTCTTAGCAGCAGCTATGTTCCGTTTTATGTCCCCCAAAGTGATCTAGTCTACTGCTAGGCATCACCCACTGTCACTTCCCTACCACCTCACAAACTAACCCACAGATTACCCACAATGCTAAGACCTTTTTGAAAGTTGGACAGATTTATCCTGTTGACTTATAGAAATGGTTTTTTGAAACAAGTTTTTAGCTACACTAAACAAAATACAATCCATTTAATTGCATGAGTCTGGCGCTTTATAGATGCAGCATGGAGAATATGAAGAAGTAATTACAGCCGATCATTATCTCATCATTTAGTTTAGGTGTTTATTGCAACATGAAGATAATTACCACAAAATGGGCAATTGAGGACCAATTTCTCAAGTAAACCAGATTAATATACCATTATACCAAACATTTCCAGTTTTATGCAGAAGATATGACTGCATCTTGTGGAGAGACTGTCTTTGATGAGAGATTGAAGCCACAGTTTGAAACACTGCATGTTGCACACTGATGCAGGAATTTAGGAGATGAAACCGCTCTAATCCTTTCTGGAGCTTCAGATGTTTTGCCTGGATGGGGATACAGCTTGGTTCTGCATTGCAACTGTAGTCTGTGCTTTTATTATTATTATTTTTAAATTATTTATAACAACAGGTATGATCTATCTTTCAGACATCATGCATACATTAACAACAATAGCGATATGGGCTCTGTAACATATTTGACAAAGTGTTCTTAAATTAATAAAAATAAATAAATAAAATTCACAACATTAGCATAGTTTAAAGGTGCCATTATATTTTCTCCTGCCAGACGTTGGACTGAATTTATTATGAGTCTCTACTGCTGACGCTAAGACCTTTTTGCAGACTGGACCAGTCCTTTTTTTTTGTCTCCTCATCAAGTTGTCAACAACATTATGAAACACATTTTTTGGTCATTTTGATTGACTGATTGATTTTGGATATTGGGAATCAAATGGCGTTAGCCTGTTCTTTCTGAATCAAATGGGAAGTTGAATTCTGCATTAAACTCTGCCAAGATAAATTTGAGTCACCACTACGACACCCTCAAAAGATGACACCCTAGGCCACTAGCTATATCGCCTACAGGAAAGAGTAGCATTCACAGTAATCCATTATTCATCTGGAAATAAAGAAACGCTCTCCAGAGCCAAGATCAAAGACTTGGCTGTGTTCAGTGGAGCTTAGGTGTTTAGAATGCAGTGCAATGACAGGAAAAACACACTTTTTTTCATCTTTTTCTTTCTTTTTGCTTATAAGTGGGCAGCCATGTGTCTGTCTTATTATAGATTTACACCGTGATCCTTGCAGTGATTTTAACGTTGTAATACTGGAGTGTTGATGATGTAAGAGAAAGGCAGAGTATCCAAATTCTTCCAAATGCCAGGTGACTGAGAACTGTTTTGTAAGCTTGGCTGATACTGTCGCTCTGTATTTGTTGCTCCTTCCAGAAATGTGTACATTTTAAAACGCTAGCGTGTAACACGCAGTGATTAAAGGCTTTGAAAATGTATTTTAAATAACTGTCCTCATACAGAGTTTTTATTTCCCATATATCTATGTGCTACGGTTTAGTGCTGTGGTGGTTGTAAGGTTATTGATGAGCAGTAGTCAAGAAAATAAAGTATATTTGAAGTTGCTGTCCTCATACAAAGATATTTATTTATTTATTTATTGTAGTTCAAAGTGCTGTTTAAAAATAGAAATGCTTTCAAAAGTCATGCTTGGTTCCTTCCAAATTTTATTTTAAGCTTTTAGAAATTCCTTTTTTAAAGTGTTCTGCTATCTGTTCTCAGGATGAACACAGTTCTTAAATACAATGAGCAATGCGTGTACATCTGTATGTATTGATCCCCCTCTTTATACAAATCTTTTGTGGTTTCATAATAGACACGCATGCATACACACATACACACACACACACACACACACACACACTCTCATAAACTTTTAAGTCAAGCTAAAAATAAAGCTTCAAGCTTTTCTGCAAATTATCAATTCCAAACCTTGTGGTTAAAAAAAATATATATATTTTCATCTTCATAATTATCTTAATTCTTTATAGACTCTAATAGAAGGATAAGACAAATATTCAAACAGATGCATCATTTGACTGAGATTAACAATTGTATTTTTTTATGACATTTTAAATGTCAACATTTTGTTGTACTTAATGAAAACATCAAATAAAAATAAAGGCAGGAAGTAAAGCACTTCACCTTAAATTTACTTTAAAAGTTTGTATGTTTTGACATTACTAATCTAAAAGAAGTAGTGGCACGAAAACCAAAAGTATCAAAAACATATCTAAACATAAAAGCATCTCCGTCTGACAGTTCTTCAGTATGAACGAAGAACTGGCAGGTAAGTACCCGAGTTTAAAATGAGAACTCAGGAGGAGTAACATGATTAGCTTAAACAAAGCATCTAGAAGAGACAAAGCTTTTCAAATGGAAAGAATGTGTGGGCAAGAAGCTTAACAATATAAACAGCAAAAACAAAAGACATGAGGTATGACATCAACTGCACCACTTAATAAAGCCATCAAAGAACCAATTTAAAATCTCTCCAAGAATACTATTCATAACTATTCAAGACTGAACATCAGTATTGAACAGTTGTGATCTGCCCTCACCTTTAAGGTGATAATTGACTGTTTTACTTTTTTATGACTTAAAGAGCTTGAATGCAAAAGAAATATTTCAAGGGAGGTGGTAACAAAACAGGGTATAGCTGAAAATCACAGAGGAATCATTAACCAGGTCTACTGTTCAACATCTTCCCTGTCTGGGGGTTCAGTCAATGACCTTGCTGATAGCTTCAATGCTAAAATGTTAAATGTTGTGGATACTATAGCTCCCACCAAGGTGAAGATTATCTCTGGAAGAAAAATGTCTCCATGGACAAACTCCACACTCGTGAAAAATGAGTGTTGGAACGTAGAGCACAGATGGAGAAAAATAAAATCTTCAAGTTCATTATGAAATCTATAAAGAGAAACTTCACTGTTATAATTTACATCTGCGGAATGCAAAGTTGTCCTACTTTTCTGACATGATCACCAAAAACAGTAATGCTACCCAAACCGTCCTCTGTCAGTTGCAGCTGAATTTCATTCCACCAATGCCTGTAGTGACTTTGCCACATTTTTCAGACAAAATACAAAATATTAGACAAGCAGTTGGTATATTAATGGCAGGTTCAGGGTATGCACTGTCTTCACCGAAAACTAGTTTAAAAACAATTTTATCCCATTAACACTAAAGACCTGGAGGACATCTTACGTTAACTGAACTCATGCTCTTGCTGTTTAAACATCCTGCCCACAGATGTTTTCAAAAAAGTCTCAAAAGGCCTCAAGTCAGATCTGTTACAGATTGT
>JBAMYA010000021.1:11654956-11672970 GCA_037176975.1 Arrhamphus sclerolepis | reverse complement strand
TAATCATACATGCAACTTTGTTCAGTTATTATTAAAAAACAAACATCTGTTTATGCTTGTCATTCTGTCACAACATTATGCAGTGATATTTGTGTAAAAGTCTTATTTTACCTACTCAGACGACATCTTAAATGTTTCCCAGGTTGCCTTTCACCCTTCTTCTATTTAGCGGCTTGTGTAAACGCATTCACATGTAGAATGGTGACTATCATAAAAACAATTTCAGTCCAGCTCGCCAGTAGGGGGTGCTAAAAATCTCATAATTGAAAAGTTGTTCTGGATTGCTTTAACTCCCCTCTATTGAATCAGAGGGGGCAGGGAAGAGACATCAACAGGCATGTCACAGATGGTGACCACTTGCTCCTTGAACCAAACCTATGAATGAGATCAAATAATTGGGGTCCATTTCATAAAGTTGGTTCAACAAACTCTGAGTCAAAAGACTAGCTTGGAGTCAGCAAACTCTGAGTTTCTGGTTTCAGAATAGGTGTTCAGAGATGGTTCAGTTAACTCCATGACTATCAAAAGTCATCATCAATAGAGCTCCGATACCGTGATTCACCATGGCAGCGAAAGTAAATGGAAGAGATCCTCCCTCTTTCCTTTGCTGACAGGAGGAGACAGGAACAGTGGTCTGACTTATGAGTGGTACCACTGTTCCTGCAGTTCTGCTTCATTCCCTCTCTAATGAAATATAATCGAGTATGTTCAGTATTGACATTGTCATTAAGAAAACTGACATTTGCAAATAAATAATAGCTGATACCCTTTTTTTGTGGGAAGTATGGACATAATGTGTAAGATATTTGTTATGCTGGGAAGGAAAAGATCACATTTCTTTGTTTTTTTTTTCTTTTTTTTACTGACACAAATGCGACACTTCATCGTTCAGACGTCTCCAAAATGATCATTATATTATCAATTTGTCTGTTGAAATTGAACCCGTTTCAGCTTCATAAAGGGGAGGAGACACAAAGTAACTCAGGGTATGTTGAAGAAAAAAATGCAGTCGGTTACCGTGGTAACAGACTCTGAGCACGAGTTACCTCAGTTTTTGAAACCAGTTCAGCTGAACCCTCTGGCTCAGAGTTAAGTAACCTCACTTTGTGAAACAGAAAACTCAGTTTCCCTGAGTTCTGGTTCAACATACTCAGAGTTTCTACATCACCTACTTTGTGAAACGGACCCCTGGAGTGAACCATGCAGAGGGATTAGAACGATCATAACACACTTGTTTGAAATGGCTCCCATGCATCACCTCATTCATTTCCAGTCTGCCTCTGGCTATCAGAAATAACTACACATTTGGTGTTTGTATTTCTTTGCATGTAGAGCTGCTGGATGGTCAGATCCGATCACACATTTGGGTACACATTTTAATGCCAGGTGTGAAAACGTGTGTTATTACTGTCTAGTTGTGAAGGGCTTTCTCAGGGAACATTTTAACATGAGGGCTGCACTGGGTCTCTGAAACAGTTTGACAAATATATTCCTTCCGCAGTGGTGTATTTGAATCGACAAGCACTGTTCCTCTAAGATCAAACATTGTAAAATGCATTTTTGATCATCTGAAACATGATGAGTGTAGTAGAAGAGAGACACATCCATTTGGAGATTATATCATTTATGGGCCACAGTTTTATGTGCCCATGTGCTGTTACTGTTAATTTATGTGGAAACATTAAAAGAAAATACTGACAGATGAGGATCCTCGATGATCAGATGAGTTATATACATATATATGAATATATTTTATTCCTTTTGCTGTTTAGGTGAACTCTCATCTCTTGATACTTTGTTTTGCAGTCAGTATCCAATAGCCAAACCAGTCATTCAGTTTCCTTCACCACTACATTGAACAATTGAAGCTTCTTTGAGTTTATTATGATGTAGTTTGATTTGAATAATTTTAATTCCCTCCTCATATAGGGGTGACTCAGGAACCCACACTGAAATAGGCCAAGAATGGAAAGTGCAGATTCATTCTTCAATCACAAGCCCCTTGGGCCACCGGCAGATGAGGATAACAAGTACAGTTAGAGATTAGTGTGGATCAAAGTGGAGATTAATAATATGGCAAGCTCAGTGATACACTTAATTATCACGTCTGTGAAATTTGATGAATTGCTTTGGATCTTGGAGATGTCATAACTGTGGTGTTGGTAGAATTTCTACATCCTACACTAATTTTGGGTTTTGAATTATAGGATTGAAAAGAGAAAAGGGGCAATGGAGAACAGTAACGAGGAACATGAAAAATCAAACTGAAGTGCAGGTGAGTAATGAGTGAAACTTCCTCTGCATGTATTTTCCATTCTGGCTTACCTCAACCACACTTCGATGCATTGTTTTAATGCCAATGAGCTCTGCAGGATACCAGTATTGATGTCTCATACCCTCCAAACAACATCATGAATAATGAATGGCAGATCTTAAAATAAAGAGCACACACTATTAAGTATTCAGAGTCTGCTTTTGAAGGGGGACAGTTGTAGGTGTCACAGCAAAACACTCTTAATATCAGAGCAGGTAGAGTTGTGACGGACGCTTCATCAAAGAGAAAGCTACCAGAATTTGAGTCATGGCAATGACACCCTAAAACTAATAAACCTCAGAATGTAAAGAACACATTTCTAAATTACTCAGCACTGAGTAGTTTATCTGTATCCTGTGTAACACCACATTAATAACATATGCAGGAAGTGTTGCTTTGTACTCATGGGCTTTATATCTCATGCTTTGATGCACACCTGTGTATCTTATCATTTAGTTCAGCTTTAAGATGGTGCAAAATGCTTTTATTGACAGAAACATACCTGCACGTGCATGATTCACGTTAGGAAACCATTCACTGTCAGACCAAAAGGTGTTCTTTAGTCTGTTTGTTTGTTTTCTCCCCAAAGGGCATGGATAGGAAATGTGTACTCTGTACATAAATTAATAAATAAAAGTTTTAAAGCTTACCCAGCCGCTGCTTCTGTAATTCACATTAACCTCAAGCTTTTGTCATTTTTACAACAATGATAAAAGCATTACAAATTATACATATTCGAGCATTCCCTCAGTAAGTAAGCTTTTTCATTTGCCATTGTCGCTCCAAGAACAACTAGCCCCATAAGTCTTATGTGTCTTTGGCCTTTTAGGGAACAAGCTGGCAGCCTTCAAAATGGCAGGCAAACATGTTTTAATAATTCTCCAAGGACAGAGTGATGTTTTCAGATTGGTTCCAATGCTAGTGTATGTACATCAGTTAAGCATGCATACAAAAACTAAGCATATACGCAGTTTTTGCGGTTCAGGGTCTGTGCCTCAGCACGTTCAGTTTGAAATAAAACAATGAGCAGCAAATTAAAGTGGCTCAGTCTCAGCTTTCATTTGATTAGGTTTACGTCAATGTCCAAATATCTGTATGAGATGGCGATGCTCTTTCAAGCCCTCACTCCAGTCACATTCAGTGTGCCACTAGGTTCTCTGCATTTAGTCTGATCTCACAAAGTGAAAAGCTGCTTGAATGGATTGACAACAGGTGACAAATCTAAGCTGTAAATGGTAATACACCCTCAGTATTACCCTGTTTCTATCAAATGATGGAATGTTTTTCAAAGAATATGACCATTAAAAATTCTCTTGTGCACCTTTTGCACTGAAGCTGTCACTTCGATCTTTGAAATCAAAGAATGGCAAAGTGCCTGTTCCACTCCCATCAAATCATAATAGGGCCATCGCCACATTTGACAGATGAGGTTATATGTTTTTAAAATATTCCTGTTCATTTTCTTCCTCCACACTTTACTTTTCCAGAAGACATTTATTTTTGCAGACAGAACTTATGTTTTGCGACTCTCACAATTTCTTTGTGCATTTTTTAAAGGCTTATCTGGCATCAGTATAATGTAGTATTATTTCAAATATTAATTTCACATAGCTTATGCTTGATTAACAGCAAGGAAGCATGCACACCTACACCCTGAATGCCATTCTTAATCATTAAGATTTCTTTTTCACAAATCACCACAAAAACTGTGCACTATACCAAACACACATCTTATCCAGCTTATTTATTCATTATAGTTGTGCATAATGGCAAAATAATTAACTTTCTGTCAGTGTCCAAATAGGATCTAGCTGTATACATTCATATTCCTAAGTTTTCTAAGGCAGCAAAATCTCATGAAGAATTATTACTACACATTCACAGTTGTAAGATTTCCAAGTGGTGGGATTTTATTTTTTTTTTATTGATTTTCATGTTGCATTAAATAAATTTAATTAATTAATTTATTTTGATTTCATTTTATCACCAGTTCTGACCCAGTAAATAGAAATGCATAGTCTGAATAACCAAATATATATATATACTTTTTTTTTTTTTTTTGTTTTCCCCAGGGACTTACTGTGAATTGAATGAATGGATGAATGAATGAAATAGAGCACCCTAAAGCTTCCTTTTGAAGATTAGTATTTCTACCAAGACTTAAGTGGTGTCGAAAGCAATATGAATAAAGAAAAGGTCATGGCCTGCAGTGATGGTTCCTAGAAGCACCAATGATGGTCGAAAGGTAAGTAGTTCAAAACAAAGCCATTAGGCAAGGTGGTAAAATGGCAACATGACACTAATTATACTACAGATCACTGAAAAGAAAAATCATCTTAACAGTGACATGTGAATGCTACAGATTAAAACTGGATCACTACATAAAATACTACTCCGACAATCATAAAACGCAAGGTGAATTTGCATATTATTAAATTTATTTTAATCCCTTGAAAAGAGTTGGGGAGACTGTGAGGAGAAAGGGGGAGAGGCCGGGGGGGGTAAATTATTTCATGATGCCTCCTGCAACTGGAATGAGAGAAAGCAAGGCTCCTTACTACCATATGCCAGACACAGAGACAGGCAGGTGGACAGTTATGAAGACAAATGAATGATGCAGTGCCTTCAGCACTGATGGAAATGAGTTCAGATGTTGACAGCGAGATGGACAGATTCCTGGTCTGGCATTCAAATGTTTTCTTGCATCTGCCATGAATGCACTCTGTGTATTTCTCCATTTCTCCAGATGCTTGGCATATTCATCCTCTTTCTTAGCTCCACTGTGTTGTAATATTACTGAGTGTAGCATAATATGTGCAGAGCAGCAGGTTGCCTTTGATAAATGCCTCACAAGCAATAATCTTTCTAAAGACCTGAAGTCTCTGGTGTCAGTCACCATGCTAAAAATGTGCAAGGTGTAGGTCTGATTCATAATGCATAACCCTCAGCCAGCATTTATAAGAAGAGTCAAAAGTGCTGAAGTCTGAGAGAGATTATAACACATTTTAATCTGTTTTCTGGGTTGTCACATATCTCTCTGTAGCTACTCCGGTTATGTGCTCCATTTCATTCTGTACTCTCTTCTTCACCAAGAGAATACTGCAGGATGTTGTTTCCTGTTGTGCTCTATGCTGCTTTAAAAATACAAATAGATAAGCCTGTATAAACAAACAAACCTAACCTAGAGTGTCGTGGGAGAACCATCCTATGCGACAACCAGCCGGAGGACGCAATCACATCATCACGCAGGAGAGAGGAGCCGGTAGGTGGCAGTCGTGTCCCATTTGCAAGTTACACATGGGAGGAAACTCTTTCCGTCCCCTCTCTGGAGGTAAATCTCCCTCTCTTTCTTTCTTCAGAGTGTCTTTTACTCCCTCGTGCTCGTGCGTATGCCTGCCTGTACACAAATAATGCTTTGCGTTCCCCCTTTTGAAACTGGCTAATGAATAAGAAAGAGAGAGAGAAATGCCAATTAATGAATATTAGAGCGGGGGTGAGGTGCACAGTCTCCCAGCAAGAGAGGGATTTTAATAGCTGAAGTTCAGAGCAGCATGGATGTTATAATTGAGGGGAAAGAATATTTCCTGTCTTCACTGCCTCGATCCTGTCGGGAGGACTGACTAACGGCAGAGTGAGTCTCACAGCACTCACTGGCAGCGCAGTCTCATCAGTGGGAGGTAACCTACATGATGCCCTGTCCTCAACTTATAAATCCAACGTCTGTCCATGCTGGGGTAAGCGTTTTCTTTCGGTGGAACTTGCTGAGCGCACCGGCGAATAGATCCTTCGTGCGCGCCAATGGAAAGGGCTGATTTGTGAGCACGACAGCGACTCAAACACTCCGCAGTCCAAAGAACCGATTAGTAATGGACATTCAGCAAACATCTTATGGAAACTGTCCTGACACATCACGGTGAAAGCTCATAAAGACACGCAGGGGTCGGGGACATACAAATCCTGATCGCCTAAACTGAACTATGACTCCTCCAGACGAGTGATATCGAGCTTCGGTGCGGTGGAAGAATTGAGTTTTTTTTTTTTTTTTTTTTTTTTTTCTTCTTTGTACATCTAGGGCTCTTTTACTCTTGAAACCACTGCCTGAATCTCACCAAAAGCCTCCAAAGGGTTTGCAGTGGATACACTGTGGATATAAAGCATTTACTTCTCAAATATGGAGAGCTGGCAACCTGAAGAGAGAGATTACCTTTAATTTCACCAACTTAAATCACTTGCGCGTTCAGGATCCTCCACAGTACTGCGGGACTGCCATCATGGACATAACCAGGAGGGAAAACAGAAATAAGGATCTTCAAATCCGTCCTGGGTTGTGTGATGAAATGCAAGATTAATTCTAACACTTGATGAGAACTCTCTTTTGAAAGCGAGTGGGACATTAAAGCAACCCCACCTCTGGCGCTCAGTGCTTGGATACTGATCTTCACCTCTCAGGATGTAGCACGTCTACCTGGAGGCTGACAGCATGAGCTTCGCGAGGTTCTACAGGCATCGAAGCGGTCACTTTTTTTAAAACTCTTAATTTAGATCGGAGAGGCGTTACTTTGCATTGACCTGACTCATCATTTGGACAAAATCTGTGGGCATCGCCTTTCGTCGGGAGTATAGTTTCAACAATAGCACTTGTGGGTGCCTCCGTGATGTGTGAGTCCTGACAAAAGAGGAAATGTCCATTGCGTTACGAGCTATCGTCATTGTGAGTTTTTCGCATGTCATCCGGACTGATGTGTGGATTACATACCACGTCGTTTTGAGAGTGGGAGCTCAATGAGTCTGAAAAGAAAGTGACATGCGGATTCTGTAAAATTCACCCGAGAATACCGGATGCTTTTCGGTACAGTTTTTTTTTTTTTTTCATTGATTTGACAGCAGAAGAGGGACAATTCTTCCTAAAGCAGATCTACATCAGACCTCGAGTCTACACAAATAAGTAAGTTGTTGTTTGCGGTGGGCTGAACTCACCATATATCTCCTAGTCACTGCCTCTTTTTGCCCATTTTTCTTTCATGACTGCAGCGATACAGGGACAGCATTCCCAAGGTTTTACCCTCATTAATACAGGAGGTTGGGGGTGGGGGGGATAAATGTCTTTTCCTACGCTGATTTGGAAGATGAGGGGACCCGCAAGCTCGCACAGGTCTACTTGCTTTCTCTGCGCGTCCTTGAGTTGAATGCATGAACACAATATTTTAGATGTCATGGCCAGCAATAAAAAAAATAAAAAAAATTACAAAAGAGCTTGCAGATATCAGAGAATAAGGTGGATGTCTGTCAGGACACTACGAGAAAGACAGCAGCTTCCCCTGAATCCATCAATCAGTTGAATCTATACCTGCATCCGCTCAACCTAAAACCTACATTCACTATCAGAAAAGCTTCCATATTTAGAACGGGTGTCTCTAAATGTCCTACTTAATGGTGTAAATGAAGTATTAGGCGCTAAAAGGGAACATTAAAGCGTTTCATCTTTGGCTGGCACGTCTGACCGTTGACTCGTCATGAGCAGAGATCAGTCTGTTCTCTCTCGTTCCCTCTTTTCTCTACGCGTGAGTTACACAAAAGGCGCTTGTTCAAGTCTCTTTGGTAGGCTGGGAGGGAGCTGTTCCTCTTCGTGGTGCTGAAATGAAAATGTGCTGGCCCACCCCCCACCTCAATCTCTCTAGCCAGAAAAAAAAAAAAAAAGATTTTGAGCCAGTGAACTGCTGAATCTGAACCTTCCCCAGAATTTATTTTGCAGATTAAGGAAGAATTAAATTTTCTCACCAGCTTTTTAAAATTTTATGTGGTAAGTGTTTGGATGAAGGTTGGTACAACCACGTGTTACATTCAGCACATTTTTGGTTTTGAACTTAAACAAAAACAATAAAAAAAAAAACTTGTTAAGGTGGTTGTGACTCTCCACACAAAAGAATAAATAGTGTTTCTCACCTGTGAATGTGAGAAACACATGATCATTTATCCATTGAAAGAAACATCTTTGTGATGGAGTGACATCACCCTGGGGAGACAGATTAGACTTCTGATTTTATGTTGTTGTTTTTTTTTTGCCTCTCTTTCTTCTTTCTTTTCTCCCTTTAGCATGATAAATCCTCCTCACATATTCCCAAGATAGTAGTTGTTTATTGACAACTGACACAGGGTGATTTATGGCAATAACCAAAGAGACTATTCTTCCTCCCCATTTAACACTCCTCAAACATTTTTGTCCCTGTGGACGTTTTCTTGCAGATGAATCTGAGCTGAGGGTGTGGGATGTCGCAAGCTATATGAAAATTTTGCAAACATAAAAAACAAATGTGAATAAAAAGGGACCAATTTATTTGGGCGATTTTGGATTAGTGTTTTATTTCAGTGTGCTAAACTAACAGCAGCTGTATCCCTCATGTGTCCCTGTTACTCAGTGCATGTCGGGGCAAATAGCCTTACAGCAGGTGCAGCAGAGGGACCGAGTGGAACCTCATGCTGCTCACATGAAGCTAGTCTTCAGCTGATGATATTGCCACGATAGACATCTGTTTTATGTGCAATTTCTCCAGCCATTGTTATCCAACTTATCTGTTGAAAATCACTCCTAGCAGCCGTGTCAGAAAACTAATGAACTTGTCAGCTGGAAAAGGGCACCACCGCAATGAAGTTCCAGGGTCTTGCAAAGCGACAGGCTGCATACCCATGCTGCCGACCCACAATCCCTTTGTCATTTTCTCCCTCCTCAGCCTTTGATTCAGCAGAGATCAAGGCCAGTACTGTGTGTCGTATAATAAAATGTTCATTTCTCAAATCGGATTAATATCTGTAAAGCCCAGCTTAAGACACCATTAACATTAATTTCTTTCACTGCCAGAGACTTGTATCAATAACAGAGCTCCCCTTACATTTTTCATCTACTTTGAGTATAAAATCTTTTGGGACAATTTTATTCATTAAGAAATGAAGAAGTTACAGCAGACTTTTAAAAAAAATTTTTTGTTAAAGCTTAAGTAGCAGACCGGATGCGAGCCGAGAGTGTAAAAGATGGAGGTCAAACATGTCTGAGATTTAGTTTTTCATTAATATGTAATCTGGAGCCAAACAATATCTCAGCTTTGCTATTGTACATTTGTTCAAAAATCCAAGTTTTAATTTGTGTTTTGCACAGAATTTTCCACAGTAAACATCATCCATTTGTAATTAGAATTGGTTAATGTGCCTTGTGACCCATAATTGTGAACACTTGACGTAGTGTTCGAACCTTATCTAGTTAACTGACAAAGCGTTAACTTTAACCCACATACATTTTATAAATTAGTCCTTGACAGATCTGAGATGAGAACATTTGAAAGTGCATAGGCATGAAGATCACAACAGATGCAACAATTACGCAGTTTGAAGTATTTGTAAGGTGCTTCATGTCTAGTGACTGCTGGTTTTGATTATGAGGGAGTTGTGTTGATTAATCACACACATATCTAGAGGCAGGCAAGAAGATAGGAACTGATTTCTGAAAGATGCTTCTGAAAGCCAGCAATGGGTTATCTCTAACATATCCAATTTAATGTATCAAGTCTATCACAGGTAGCTATTGTGAATGTGTAGAAGGAAAAAAAAAAGTTTATTTTAAACTGCTGGGGAGCAAAGCATGTAATCTTTTGAGGAGAGCAAAATGGAGCAATTTGTCACAGTTTTGTCATTTTAAGTAACAACAGCATCCTCAAAGACTCAAAAGAGAGAGAGAGAGAAAAAAATAGAAAAAAAAAAATATATATATATATTTGTTTGCAATCTGCTGTGCCATTATGGCTGCTCATCTGAGCAGGAGACTGTTAGGAGATGGTTTTATAAAATAATCTATTCCACCAAGCATACACAAACAGGCATCTTAGACACTGAGCACATACAGACAGACATGGAGGGTATCCGCAGTAGCCCTCCTCATTAGTCATCCTTTCCAGCAGGTCTGTCTGAATGCTCTATCCAGGGAGAGAGCAGCTGAGTGTGGGGACGACCGCAGCACGTTCAAGCAGTCGAAGGATTAATCAATTGATGTTCCAGCTCAGCCCATCCATCTCATGGAATAATCTGGAAGACATCATAAAAGTACCATTCTATCTTTCCAGAGGCTAGGGAGTATTGCTCCTGTTTACTGCCTCTTCTGCGACTCTTATCGTGGGAACAGAGGTACATCAAATAAAATATGGATGGAAGTGTTTAGTGTGACAACATTGCGAGGTGTTTTCTTATGCTTTGTGCTGTTGTAAAGCAGTACAGCTCAAACCATCTCCCTGTGACTCATGTCTCAAAAGAAATTTATCCAAGTCAATCACAATCTCTGTATTTCCTCGCTTTCTTTGCATGAATCAGTTGACCCAAATTCAGGATGCATTGTTAGTCACTGCTTGCTTTACATCGCTCACCTTGCCTCGGTATTCGTGTCTTCTTCTGCTTAGTTGTCTTCATGTTTTTCTCTGGTGCCGGTCTCCCTTTTCTTGACCTCACTGGTATGTCACATCCTGCTAAAACAAGAGTGACAGCAGATGAAGTAGGACTGATGTAATGGCTCTGTTAATAACAGCTTCCTCAAGTACAGGACAAAATACACACTTTCTCCTGCCTCTTTCTCTCTTTCTCACACACACACACATTAACAAAAGTACATGTGCATGGAGAAGCCATTCTTCCTGCCTTTTGGGCAACTGGGAAATGTCTGTTTAAAGTGATATGGGCCCTGGCCACCACACTAATACATGCTGCTAAATTAAAAGGTTAAATGAGGTGTGACGGGGTGGAGGGTTATCTCTCACTGCCTCATTTTATTTTAGCAGAAAATGTCTCATGGAGGTATAGCTATTTAAGTTCTCCTCAAGAAAGAAGACAAAATACAATAAAAAAAAAAATACAGAATTTGAAATGAGAGGGAAAGAGAAAGCCTCCTTTCTTCTTCTCAAGTGCTGCCATCACTAGCTCATGCTGTTGGATGGAGGGACGTGGAGGGATCTGCACATGCTCAGAGCTCTAAACTGTAGAAGTAAAAACATTTGAACTGGAGGGATGCCCATTAAGCAATATTTTAGTGGTCACATAGCAACAGGACTGTGATTACTGCATCCATTGGGACATTAAAAGCTGCTTGCTAAAATAGATGATGTCCATGGACAAAACAAAAGCAATGGGGAAATTTTCAAACTAAAGACCATATTTCAGTGAGAGTTATTCTTTTTCATCAACAGCCTGGATCCTGTGTGTTGAATTTGTTTTAGGATGGTTTTGTCAAATAAAAAAAAAAAAAAAAATCCCAGACACTGACCTGTATGCGGTAGCATGCATGGTACTTGCTTTTTAGGCTGTAGTGTTCTTTGTGATGAAAAAGAAAATGCCTTGTAGCCGTGATGGATACTTGACCTGTAAGATCTGATGGGGCTCCTGTGGAGAGGAAGCAGTACTTCCATGGAGTGTTTTGTCCATAACAAATCACAAGCTTTGTCTTCAGGGATGGTTGCAAAGATACTGTAGTTTTGTCTCCAACAAAGCAAGACAAAACAAAAACATTTGATTAAGATCTCCTTAGTTTTACAAGACTGCTTCAGGATGTGAAAGTATCAAAATACAAAAACTGTAGCAACGAGCAGGAATCACAGTAGGTTTGAGCTGCCACCTTCCATGACTTCTCAGTGATTTGATAGAATAACATTTCAGTAAGTATCATCATCGTTTAACCTGGAACTCCGGTAAGCAGCAACATGAGGAGTGAATAGTCTTATCCTGCTGTGACCGCAGGAGGATCCTTATTCGCTTTCAGGCAGAATATAGTATTTACACCATAAATAAATCATAATCGTGTTACAATTAGCTATTACTGTTTAAGTGTTTTTGACTTGACGCATGTGCTCTTGTAGCACATACCTGCAATGCCTTACTATTGGATGTGTCTTCCTAAACTGGTGCCTTGTGCACTGCAGCATCCAGGGGTGCACCATGAGTGTCTGCGACCCGGACATCTGGGATGGGCTTGACCATCTGTCTGACAGATCGACTTTTTAACTCGTAAGGCCAGGATCAGATGGCCGCTAAACTGGGCTTCGCAGCAGGAGTCTGGTCATCTGTCAAAGCCCCACAACACCCCAGCTGGCAGTCACATAATTACAGTAGATGTACAGTCAAAGGGTCTTTGATAATACTTAAGAAAAACTACTGTGTTATATTTGTGGAATATTTACGTCACGCGTGAAAGAACAAAGGAACCGTTAAAGTCTCAAAGTGACAATTATTCAAATTTCACTGCTTTTCTCAGCAGGGGTACATTTGAATTTCATCTTTGTGTGTATGTAGCTTTGCTTCTTCTGTGACTTACTCACTGTACAGTATTTGTCTCTGACCTTAATGTGTCACTCATCGAGGCACCTGCACATAGGCAAGATGCCCTACAATGATAGTTTTTGATATGACAAGGATTGACTTACACTTGATTTAATCCAAGTTGTCTCTACAGTATAGTCTGCTGAGGTATGAGTCTGTTTCGCTGCTCAGGTCAGGGCCTTGTGACAGCAGCTGTCAGTATGCCTCTGCAACACTTGTGAGAGGAAGAAAATGCGGCAAAAAAAAACATTGGATCGACCAAGAGAGCTCACACAGATCTGGCTAATTGTTAATCTCCTGCACAAAAAAAGAAGAAATAAAATAAAAATAAAACAATAATCAATCCTAAATAGATGCTACTTCTTCAAAGGAAACCTTTTGCAAACAGGCAGTTTGTGAGGAATGGCAATTAGGATGAAAACTTTGATTTCTTATCAGAAGGATGTTCATCGTAAAAGCTCAGATCGCATGACTCCTCAGTTCTTAAATCTTGCTTGTTCCCCAAAAAGGCTGCAACACATATTATGGGTTACAACATAACCGCAAAACTATAGCAAGTTCTTGATCAATGATGAGCTTTAATCTTTCAACCAGAGTAATTTTTCCCATAGATGAAGGCACTAAATTGAATTGATGAATTTAAAGTAATCACGAAAAGCTTTAGTGAGGTAGCTAATCATGCTTGATGGGAAGTGTGTGTGTCTGCATTTAGGCCAATGAGTAGCCTCCTGCAGCCTGTGCCAAACTTCATTTGGCTGCCTTCCGTCTGTTGCTGTGGGGAAAAAAAAAAAAAAAAAAAAAAAGATAAATAAATGGGAGGGGAAAAAAACCCACAACATTTAAAGCTTTGTCATGTTTCATTTTACCTTGGTGAGTAAATTAGTATCATTTTAACATGTTGCTGAAAGAGTCTTTCTGAATGAAAACAGTTGATTTAGATGCATGGAAACCCTGGGTGTTTGTGCAATGCTTCAGTAAACTGGGATTTAAATTTGAACCAAACCCCTGTTACTTTTAAAGGATTGCACTGCAAAAACTAATTTCTAAGAAAGGAAAAAAAAAAAAGTTTCAAGAAAAAGGGTCTTATTTTAAAAACAAATATCTTACTAAAAAAAATTCTGGCCATGCAATTTTTTTTTTCTTACCCCCTGGCAGACTTTTATTGTTTTTTTTTTCCTCTTAATATAAGACACTTTGACTAGATTTAAAAATAATAATATATTCTTGAATTTCTAAATTTAATGAAATTGCCTTATATTAAGCAAAAATAAATTAATCTGCCAATGGGATAAGAAAAAATGCCTGGCTAGATTTTTTATTATTTTTTTCAAGAGATATATGTTTTTAAAAAACAAGTTTTTTACTTTCTTAAAAATCAGTTTTTGCAGTGTATGGAATACAGCCAAATGAGCAAGATCTGAATTAATGTTAATGAATGCATGGGATGGGTTTTTCTGGCATTTTCTGGTGTGAAATGAATGAGGAATCGTAGTTTTCTTTCTTTAGTAACCTTCTCTTGTGGGATGACTGCACACCTGATGGTAGCATCCGGTAGAAACATCACAAAATGTCCATGGAACAGTTGAAGAAACCTATCATTCTCTCTTCATTAATATTTTAGTTTGCCTTGTTTCAATGAATAGTTCACTTAAGATTTAAATCCAAAGATAATCTGATAACTGCTTATTTTGGCTCATTCTGTGACATCCCATTATATCGTGTTTATTTGTGGGGGTAAATTGTATGCAGGAATGAACTCAGATATGATATTTCCAAATGTTGTCGTTTGGACATCATAAAGCAGCTGTGACCTCCTTGTCTCAACTGTCCTTGATATTCGGTGTGCGACTGTGGGGTTTGATCCCTCTCTGCTCTGGAGTCTGTTGCACTGATATAGTTATTATGTATAGCAACAGGGGAACGTTCCAGGCTCTATGTTGACTGCTAATTGGGCTCCAGTGTAACGACTGTGTCATATTAATGACCCAGATCCAACTCATTGTAATATTCATGAAGTGTGAGGATCTATTTATTTATTTATTTATTTTTCTCCCTCTGGAGTTTTATGAGGTGTGTGTGTGTGTGTGTGTGTATGAATGAGTGAACAACAGTTGGATGTAAGCATAGATGCTGGGAATAAAGGTTGACTACTGTGTATAGCCCTCTGTTTATTCTGTTGTCTTACTGAAAGGTGCCCCAGTGTTGTTTGGGTTGCCACCGTGGTTGTTTACACCCTGTGCCGCTGCCATGATCTAAAGAAGGTTAATCTGGACTTATTTCTGCATCTGATTTGCAGACAAATGTTGCTGTTAAATTAACTTTGTCTGTTTGAAAAAGAGTTGTTGAAAATTGAAAAAAGATCAAAACATGAAACCATCTGTTCCAAAAGCATTAAAATAAAGTTAAAACATTTGTCTGTGCAATGAAACATGTGGGACTCAAAGGGTCACCATCATGTGATGTCTGCCCCCCCCCAATTCTAATTATGCCTTTATTTGCATAACACTAATAAGAGCATAAAAAGAAGTCAGACTCATTAACTCATTTTCATTAAGTTCATTTCTGGGTTTGTTTGTATCGACTGAATTTTCTGTCATGTCATAGCTATAATATTCCTTATTTGCTCAAAGGCAGAATTCTGTGTTGCATAAATACGAATGTGGTGTTTTTTCCTTTAAATTCGAGCAAATGTGATGTGTTTCTAATGACTATGAGACTTGAAACCACCTTAGAAAGGATAATCTTGTTGTAGTTTGGACAAGACAAAGGACATGCTGACTACCTGACTGATTAGTCAGAGCAAGGCCTCGAGAAGGGAACATCGGCTTCACATTCTGATTGCGAGTAAAAGTTGTGACTGAGGACATTCAGCCACAAACTCAACAGTCCACTTCCCCTCCTATGTGTGTCTCTCCTTATTGCAATTCTTGTCGAAGTTTAAGGTTTGCATTCACTTTTGAATGATGAATCTTAATGGCAAACTATTTCCTTGAGCAGATTAAATGAATGCATAAAAACAGGGCTGTAGGTTCCATCTTTGAAAGACAAATTAGATTTTAATTTTGAAAATAGGTGGCTCGGTGAAGTCTTCAGTATAAGATCAAGAACAATAGCTTTTGTGCAGTGATGAGGTATTCATTATAGCTGCTTAAGAACACCATACATCGTTCTCTAAATGCAGGCCCGGATTCAGAATGCATGTGGGCCCTGGGCCATAAGTCTTGGAGGTCCCCCCAATAGCCGCCCAGTCACACACCAGCTTCCCCCTCCTACATATATATGCTTTACTGTTACAGATTACTGCTTGTAGAAATACCTGTAGTTTATACAGGATATACACACAAAAGTTCAAGTTGTGATCAGAGATGCAGCTTTTGATCAAAACCTCAAAGACAATACTTGTGCCTGATCCCTTGCACAGGATTTACAAATGTTTCCTGTAATACTTTCTGAATGTTGACAGTTTCAGAAGAAAATGTCCAAAACACACATTTTGGTATTCATTTTAGGTTTAACATAGCCTATATTTAAATGTACAAATTTTCTGAAGAAATTTTATCTTACTAAAAGTCAGAAATTTATCCATAGGAATTTTTATGTTTTTATTTACTTTTTTATTTTACCTATTTACCAATAATGTCTAGCTTTTATCTTGGTTTTGTACCAATGACAAAGTGTCATGTGAGATCTAAATTTTAGAAAACTTAATTTTTTCTATGGATGATGAATAAAATTAAGAGATTTTGTGAAACAGGATTATGTTATATCAACTTTTAAAACATCAATAAATATACTGTTGGTATCCTTAAAGTGATTTTAATAACAATTCCAACAGATCGGATTCAGAGTGATAATTGTGATTGATTATTAAAAGTCTGTATGAAGTTTAAGATATTGTCCTCTAAACAATTGCATACAAACAGCGTTAAATAGAGTATGAGACAGTAACTTTTTAGTGCTGTCATTAGACCTCCCATTCTATCCTACATCACTGATCGGACTGGAACAGTTTCTCCAGCCAGACTAACGTCTTTTTGTCCTCTAATTAATTTCACCGTCTAATGTCAGATTGCAGATTGATATGTATATCACTATATATATTTTTTGACAGCTATTAGCACGAGAACTGCACCCACAAATCGCTAATTCATTAAAGACTCCAGCCCGTTTTCATTTACCTATTTAAAGGCAAGGATGAGACGGAGTACAATGCCGCATGGATATTACTGCCCACATCATAACTCTATATGGGACTGCACCAGTCTTTTATTGGAGATTATAGTGATCTTTATGCTATTTAATGGGTAAAACTAATTATTTTAGGGCATATTTAATTATCACAAAATTTCTCCTGTGCCAGAAATGAAAAAATCTCAGAACACGTGCACATGCATGCACATGCTGTGCACATGCTGCAGCAAAGCCTTTTTAATTGTACCAGATCAAAGTTCACATCTATAGGCAGACTTCCTCTAACGTCAATGTAAAGAAGAGAGCCTGTCTGTCTGCTTTCTCTATGAGCTGATTTATTTAAAGGTGTCTGATATTAATGCGCATCATACCTACGTTCGATCACGTACTGTACAATAAATGGTATTTCAAATTCACTGCTGCTCCTTTTATTTGCTCCTTTCACTTCATTTTATGTTGAAATGTTCTTTTCCCCGCTCAGCAAAATAATTTCACACACGGCTAAGTCAGAGATTTGGCTTAAACATAATGTTTTCCTCTGACGTCACTGCTAAGAATGTAAATATACATCTTAAAATTGTGTGAGAACTTTTAAAACTTTGATAAGCGCGAGAAGAAAAATGTGACCTATCCGCCGATGTGTTCTTAAATCCCGCTTCCTAGCCAGAAATCTGGTCATCCTCTGGTCGTGGGTCCTCCTCATTCACACTTCTAGCAACGCCAAAGGGGAAGCTAGTGTGAAAAAAAAGTAGAAATATCTTTCAACCGTCTCTTTTCTTCTAATTCTAATTCTAATTCTAATTCCTTCCCGCCTAGACTCCATCACCACACGTCACTGTATATATGTATACATATAATGTGTATGTCTATATATACACATGTATGTATATATACGTGTATGTGTATATATATATATGTGTATATATATGTGTGTGTATACATATATATATATATACATGCACACATACATACACTTTAAAAAAAAAAAAAACAACAGGGTGACAGAGTTGGCTGTGCAAGGAGGCCCCCTAGAGGTCGGAGGCCCCCAGGCACCGGCCCAATCAGCCCGGCTTGTCTAAATTGGTTGTGTACCTGATATAAATTCAAATGCACTCACCATTCCAAAGGAAGAATGGGCTTATGGAATGGGTGGAAGGGTAATATA
>JBAMYA010000021.1:11639986-11654856 GCA_037176975.1 Arrhamphus sclerolepis | reverse complement strand
CTTAATGTTAAAGCTTCCAAAAATAGTTACAGTGCTGCCTCAGACGAGATCTACGTAAAGTAAATTTTATCTATTTCTTTTAAAAGTGAGTGACATTTTTTTTTTTTTTTTCTACATCTAGGTTTTGCTCACAAGTTTCACAATTACTTTGGAAAAAAGTAACTTAGACATCAACAGCGTTACCATAGTAAACTTTCTTAAGAAAAGAAAGTGTTAAAGGCCTAAATTAAGCTTAATTTTTGTAAATGTCTTTCATTATTTTATTTTTGTGTTCCATTTGTGTTTTTGTTGTCTTAATATACACCCTTTTTCTGGCCAGGACAGAATAGATTTTAAATCTCAAAAGCTTTCCTGATTTAATCAGTTTTAGAAGAAAAAAGAAAAAGATAATGCATGATGTCATAATTGTTGGGGAACAAGATTCGCTGACAAAGGGTGTAGAGAGTACTCATGAGGTGAAATATGAGAGTAAATCACCATAAAACTATTCTGCCATTTTTGTACTCATTTGTTCCAACATCAAAGGATCGACTGCATTGTGATTGCAGCCTCTGTGAAGTGGACCTTAATCCAAATTAATGCTGAAATATGCGAACACGAGCTGTATTGTTTTGTATTCAAGAATGAGAAAGTTCAGCATGGTTTGGAAGTAAAATGAATATTTTTATGCAGAAATTTTAACTAACTTGTCATCTTTCTGTCAGGAGGAATCTTTGTAAGCTTTGAAATATCCACCCATGAAGAAAAAAAACAAAACAAGAGTAAAAGAGACCCTTAATCAAAATACCCCCAAGCTTGTAAACCTTTAAGCTTCTCAAGCAATGCCTTTTGTCCATACGACAGCGCACCTTTGACATTTATAGTGGAGTGGCGAGAATAAGCGGAGAACATATACAGTATGTATAGATTGGATGAATAAAATAAATCTGAAGGTCAAGTAAGAGAGGGATATGTTCAAATGAATCAAATCAAATGGATTTCAAGCAGATCTGACTGTCTTTTGTGTTTTATTTAAATACCAGTGTTCTCTCAAAGTCTGATCCTCACTCGTTGTTTGAATACCTTGGAAGAGAGTAGTCATGTGGAAATCTGTGCCATAAAAAAGATTAATTTAGGTCTGGTGCAGTTTCATGAGGCTTAAGGACTTCAGAGGCCATGTCCAAGTTTCCATCAATCTAATCTTGAATGAAACAGGTTTTGTATATAATTGAAGATGCTTGAAATTTAATTTCATGTTTGGAATGACTAAAATACAGTCACGATCTTTAGCCAGTGGAAATGTGGTGTGATTTAATGGACCGAGATAAAGTTCTAGGAGTCATTGCATGTCAATGCTAAAAGTATTTAGGCGATCTTTATCCAATAGATTTACAGCCATTTTTCCAACAAAATACTATCTAGGGATTTCTGGTAAAGTGCTCATTTGCAGGACTGTGAAGATCTTGATGAAACCCTCAGTTTGCAACCTTTGAAGGAGTTCATGGATTTAGCATTTGTAAAACTGTTGTCCTGTTTTGGAAGCCATTTTCTCCTTATCTTCAGTATTTGAAGTGATGACATTGTTTTTGCTGGGATTTAATTTAATACAAAGCCTTTCCTCCTTATTCTGAAATTAGTAAAACATCAAAAAGGCCTTATCTGCTTTATATGTGTTGTTGGTGTAGTCTTTGGTGTATGGAATCTGTTACTAACCTGGAAGTGAGTTAATATGCACTTGCCAGATGCTTATTAACCTAGTGTGTAACATTGCAGAACAACTTTTTTAGCCATGTCTCTTGGCTGCCATTCAGCATAGCAGTATTGGGATAAGCATGTCTTTGTCTCTCTATCCAATCAAGACAGTGTATAAACTGTCATTTTATATCACAACTTGGCTACCATTTTAGAATAGATGAAATGTATGGTGTCTTGAGACCTCACACATTATCTTCATTTCAAGTCTCTAAATATTCAAAATGCCAGGAGAAATAAAATGCTTAGGACAATGTGGTGAAATGGATGAATGCAGTTTAAGAAGTCATGGGGGAAGTCATCACCTTGTCAATACAATGGAGGTTAAGCCTAATGTGCCCTATGCTAAGCTTGGTGCCTCGACCTTGTTCTAACAAGGTGTTAAGACCTTATCAAATGCCCTGTTTGACTAAAACATGGCAACAGTCTTGTGACTTTTCACAACTTAATGACTCTACTCCACTGGGGTTTGTTTACATTTGAAGGATGTCTCGCAATAATTCACCACGAGAAGTGGAAAGCCATGCCAGTATCCATACCTGCATCCAACTCCTTTAAATGTGTGGTATCTAAATTATCTAAACCCATTCCCACCATCATTTTACCACTACAGCTGCAGGTCCCCCCCAAACCACACAATGGTCCTCATTCCCAAATATGTGAGTGGAAATGTTCCCACTTCCCGCACAAAATAAATGCGGATGCAAAATCGCCATGGGATTCATGAAACTTACACCAACCAATTTTGTTTTTACCTCCATGTTTGTGAATCAGAATCATTCTAAATTGACAAGCCCGTGCTCGCAGTTTGAGATTAGCATACTACCATGTCCCCATTTCTCCATATGAGAAAACTGCTTGCCTGGAGTTGATTCATGAATGAATGAAGCGGTTCCGCATGGAGATAAGTCCTAAATTTCACAGTGATGGCATTAAATGGCAAAAAAAAAAAATAATAACATTAAAGCCACAGAAATTGAAACAATTGTGTCCGAGGTGGAAACTAGAAAATTAATATTTTTTTTCCAGAGTGAATCCTCAAAATGACGATGGTAAACTAAATAAATAAATAAGGATATGGCAGGTAATCTGCACGTTGATGGAGTAATATCTTTTTCTGTTCATGTAGTGCATTGAGTCAATTGATGGAGCTTTGACGTGCACATGGGTACAGTCTATTGTGTATTTGGAATTCCAGTTATGCCATGGAACCCTTGGAGGAGGGTTGGGGTTAAAAATATGAGGGTTAGGCAGTAAGAACGTTGGGGTGGGGGATGCCCGATGCGTCAACATGCGACGCTGGATGTGCGCGTCAATAAATGACGAGAAAGGGGTACCTGATGTATCAACATTTGACGCACAGGGGCAAAGTGTCAACATATGACGAGTTGGGAGTGAGAAAGCGTTGCTACTTGTCCACCCTCTCAGCAAACACTACACTGTTGGGGAACTTCAACATTCATATGAACAATAGAATTCTTCCTCTCACCCGAGATTTTTCATCGTCACTTTGAAGTTTTGGATTCCATCAATTCACTGATTTTCCAACTCATATAAATGGTCATATTCTGGATTTAATCTGCTGTTCTAGTCTCATCCCTTCCAACTGCACATCTAACAAACTTCAAATAATTGACCAATTTCTCCTATCCTTTAACGTCACGCTCTGTGCTTCCATAATCATGAACATGGACACCCTCTCATCTAGCCTTGACAATATTTTGATTCTGGACTGGTTCCGGACCATCTCTTCACTCCTGAACTGGTTTATCTTTAAAACAACAGTCTAAATGATGTTCTCAACTGTCTTGCTCCAGTGAAAACCTGGATCCGCAAAATCCACCAGCATCTCCCTTCTGATCTCTCTCCTCTCACTTCTCAAACTTCCCATGATCATCAGCCTTTCTCCTGTTTCCAAATCCCAGATGCCTCTGCGATCTCAGACCTCATCCAGAAATCCAACAAACCCTCCACCTGTCTGTTGGATCCTCTTCACACATCTCTGGTCAAATCCTGCCTCTCCTCTCTGCTCCCCTCATATCTGCCATCATCCACTCCTCACTCACCAATGGAATTGTTCCTACAGTCTTCAAAACCACAGCTGTCACACCTACACTAAAAAAACCTGGTTCAAAACCCAAAAACTTCAGTAACCTCCACTCCATCTCTAACCTACCTTTAATTTAAAAGATACTTGAAAAAACAGTTGCTACTCAACCCAACTCTGATTTAACCCAAAACAGTCTGTATGAACAATTCCAGTTTGGTTTTCACCTCTGACATAGTACAGAAACTGCATTAATCAAGATCTCTTCATGGCAGATGATTCTGGTTTACTCTCCATTCTCATCCTCCTTGAGTGCAGCCTTTAATACATTTTCTCATTTCATTCCCCTAAATAGGCATCATTTACACCCCCCTTGATGGGTTTCACTTTTACCTCTCAGGTCACAGTCAGTTCATCCAACTCAAGTCCTCCAGCTCCCACCCCTCCCCCGTTACATCATGAATTCCCTAGGACTCTGTTCTGGGTTCCCTTCTCTTTATCATCTACCTTCTTCCTCTTGGCAATATATTTCGCAAATTCAATATTAATTTCCACTGCTACATGGATGACACCCAGTTCTACTTTTCTAGTAAAGCTAACTCCACATTCCCTTCCCTCCTCCCTCACCACATCGCTTATCATAAAATTAAATTCTGGTTTACCTCAAAGTATCCAAATCTTAACAGTGATAAAACTGAATTACTTGGAACCAAATCTACATTATCCAAAGTTGATAGTTTTTCTGTCTCTATTAACAGCTCACCTTTCCCCCCCTGCTTTTAGAGAGTATGGGTGTCATCCTTGACAGCTCTTCATCATTTCAATCTCACATCAATAATATCACCTATAATACCCCCTTCACACACACACTCCGTTGCTCACCTTGTTCACAGCCTTGTAACCTCCTGTATTGATTATTGCATTTCTCTTCTCTTTGGTCTCCCTCACAAATCCCTCCACAAGCTTCAAATGGTCCAGAACTCAGTTACTCGCATCATCACCAGAACCCCGGTCCTAGAGCAACTACACTAGCTCCCTGTAAAATTCAGAATTGACTTCAAAATCCTCATGTTAACTTTCACAGCTATTCACAACCTCCCCCCATCCGTCAGATCTTCTTCACATTACCTCCTCCTCCCACTCCCTCAGGTCACCCTCCTCCATCCACCTCATTGCTCCCTCCTCCCACCTCAGCACCATGGAGAGCACAGCTTTCAGCCGCTCTGCTCCCTGAATCTGGAACTCACTCCCATCAACATCTGCAACATGGACTTTTCTTCCTCTGTTTAAATGAAACCTAAAAACTCACCTGTTGAAAATAACCTACTCATTATAATTAATTACATTGTCCTATTTTATTTTATTTTATTGATTTTAATTATATTCTATTTTATGTATTATTTTTTTCTGCTCTTTTTTTTCTCCTTAATCAGTGTCCTGACAGCTTTAAAGGCGTTTCCAAATAAAATGTATTATTATCATTACCCTTTACCACATAAGAATATAAATGTGAAAGAAAATACTAGTTGTATTAGTGATGGACAAAGAAAAAGAGAGATCACAAATCTAGACCCAGCAGACAAAGTGACTTTCTTCCATTGCTCCTTTGAACCTTCTGAAATAGTAGCAGCAACAATGATCCTTGAAATGCCTGGCTACCAGATGAACAGCAACAGTAGCCACAAGGAGGCTAAAAGCAAAAATCATGGCAACATGGAGAGAGGTTTGGTCTCTAGCAGAGCTATAGAGAAGCATGTTTCCAAGAAATACAGCAAACTGTCCATTGCAGAGGCACTGGAAACAAAGGATCACAGCCATGGCTACCCGACTTAAGAGGTACAACAGAGAAGTAGAGACTAAATAAGTTGTTCTCGCTACAATCCGTCCAGGGTCGAGTAAGGTGGCAGCAGACCCACCCAACGATGAGACCAGCAATGTCTACAAAATTAATGTTAATGTGAGATAAATTTAAGCTTTAGTGTGAGTGTGCTTTATGTCGGGGTTTAGGTGGGCCCTTGATTTTGTGGTGGGATGTTTCGATTCTAATTGACTGTAGCCTCCTTCAAGAAGGGAGTGCAACAGTTTGTGCCCAGGGTGGGAGGGGTCTGCAGCAAACTTCCCTACTCGCGGAGTACAGGTCTTGTAGAAATGGGGGTTTGCAGCCAATCAGCCTCTCAGAGTGAATGATGTGCTGCAGCATGGACTCGTCCTTGGCAGTAGCGGCAGCATACAGTGATGGAGGAGATGAGGATGGACTCAACTATGGTAGTAAAGAAGTGAACCAGTATTGTCTGTGGCATACTAAATATGCCCAGCTTCCTTATGAAGTATGTCTTCTTCTTGATGATGTAGGCCCCCTAGTCTCGTAGTACGAGTGTGGTCCCGAGTCATTTTAATTCTTATTCTACCTTATAATAATTTATTGTTAACTACTGCTTTAGCCTGTGAAACCAATCCTCCTCAGAAGACTACAATGACCTGTGCCACAGCAGTGATGCAAACAATAATGGTTAGTTTAACCATTTATTGAAATAAGAATAAGTTAAAAAAAACAATACATTAAATCAAGATACAAATAGCGATTTACTCTGCAGGCAAAGATTAATAGAATATGTCTTATTTCAACGACCCAGCGTTAATTAAACACTTTCAGTTCCAATTGTATAATAAAATATAAAAACTAAAGTCCCAATGCCAGCAGTTATACGTCAAACTTAAGAGTACCCAACCGGTTGTCACACCGTACGATGGAGACCTGAATTAAGGCTAGAGTGCAGCGAAGCCAGAGACAAAATGGCTGTTTCGTGGCCTTGCGCAAAACAAAACCAAAAAAAAAACAAAAAAAAAAAACGGGAAATGGCGGCTGTTCTCCACAGCACCATGGCAGTGATGGAAAGATGAAAAGATGTCCTCCACACCCAGATGAATAGAGCTCCTCGTGTTCCTCACCACTAAAGCTTATTCTAACCTTGTGATGCACAGCTGGACTGGCAGAACGATGCGTTGATAAGCTGCTGATCAAGAAACCCTCTACTGAGTCCAAGCCAGTTACAGGAGCCAGTCTGGGTGGCTACCTACTTAACTACTCATACAGAGCCACTTCTAGACACGTCTTTCTTCTCTCAAATGTCGACGTCACTTCCTGTTCCCTCCCAATCTCTAGCACTGACAGCTTGGTTGGTTTGTGGAGTGGTCCATACAAAACAAGTTACAGAAATAAAATGTCCTTTTCCTTTTCTTATTCTAATATGCTTAAGGTATTTTAACAAATATTTCTTACACAGTTAAAATAAACACTTTTGAAATTTACATTTGCATTGAACAAAATCTATGTCTTTTTGAAAATAACCTCATTGCTGGCCAATACTTGAAATGTTATATCATTAAGAATATTTACCCATATTCAAACTAGGAACCTATTTATTCAAAAGAACTTAATTCCTTAACAAAGAATTTCAGCAGTTACAATGAGGCCCTGGTAAAGTTGGATCCAAGGAAGTGGAAGGACTCACACAAGCCACTGAAGAGTCACAGAGGGTGATAGGAGTGGGTGGAGCTATGCTCTCAAACAAGTTCACAATAATCTCCACTGTTTTTGAGGGATTGACTTCCACATCACCACATGGTTGATCTCCCACCTGTAGGATAACTCATCTGTACCAGAGATGAGTCCAATGAGTGTGGTGTTGTCTTCAAACTTCAGGAGCTTGATGGGCTAGTGACTGGAACAGGAACTGGTACAGCTGTTTCTGTAAAGAGAGAAGAGCAGAAGGGAAAGAAAGCAGCCTGGAGCGAAGCCGGTGCTGTCCTGTCAGACAGAAAATCCATGATCCAACCGCAGGTTAAGTCAGGCATAAGTTGGTTGACCTTGTCACGAAGGAGAGCTGGAACGATCATATTGAACACAGAGCTGCGTCCGCAAACAGGATCCTGAAGAAGGATTCAGAGGAGTGCAGCTACTGGAGGATGAAGTAAAAGGCTGGGTTCAAAGCATCGTAAACAGACTTGTTGACCCTGTAGGCAAACTGCAGGGGGTCCAGGGAGAGTCAGTGAGGGTCTCCAGGCACCCAAATGATCACAGAGGTCAAGGCGATGCTGTGTCTGTTGTCCTTTAATCCTGTGAACCCTGGTTTTGTGGGATGGGGATGATGGTGGAGGTCTTGAGGCAGGCTGGCATGTGGTATATCTGCAGTGAGCTGCTGAAGAAGTTCATAAACAGTGGAGACAGCTGAGCGGCACAATGCTTTGGGGCAGGATAGAGACTGAGTCTAATAATTTTACTAGATATAGTGTACGGCTCAACTTATAAGTGATTAACCTGCCATGTACATCCAGCTCAGTTTTGTTTTTGTTTTTTTTGTTTTTTTTGTGTTGATGGATGTGATGCATAATGCTTTGTGCTGTGTTATCTCTATAAAGATAAAAAATATAGATTGGTAAATGTGCTGTGTTTAAAAAAAAAAAAATAGTGATAATAAAAAGCAAGCACAGTATTTAAATTACAGATATCATCTTTAGCCTATCAACAAAGAATAATTAGCTCACTTATTGTGGTGATGATTGTCTTCATTGAAATGATAATTCAGATGCATGGAGAGAAAAGGCGTCTTACTGGATATAAACAAGATGAACTTCTATTGTACTGCGGGGTATTAGAGTGTAGAAAACGTTTGTAAGCCTTGTTTTTTTTAATGTTTTTTTAACACAAACTGTCCATCCATTTACACTAAGAAACACGTGTCATTGTTCCAAGCACATCTGTGTGATTTACTTCAAAGTATTCAACTCCAGCACATCATTTTTGTGTATAATTTTGCTTTGTTCCTGAAGTGATTATTCTCTCCAACTCTCCAAGACTCTTATCTTCTCACCACTCTGTCCAACTCCAAATTCTAGACGTTTGCCTCCCATCTCTATTATCCCATTTCAGATTTTCCCTATAACTAATTTCAGTGTGGTTTATGCAAAGTAATTGGTTTAGAAAAGTGTTTATCCTCATCCTCCACATTTCTCAGCTCATGTGATTCAGAATCTGGTAACCTGTGAGCCTTCAATCACACAGCTTTTCCAGCGGAGCAACAATACCATAGCTGATTTCAGCACCACTGTTCCCTCACTAATGGGAAAGCTAAAGGCGGCTGATTGCTGGGGCATCGCACAAGCAAGGCAGGCTTGCGGCGATCAAAGCTCCTCCAGAAAGCAAGCACATCAGCACTATTGTTACGACATAGCAGGAGATTAGCCCTGATGGCTGTATGTGAGCTAGCAGGCTTGGCTGTTGTTCCCTGTCAGATGCTAACTGGGCCCACCCCTGCTGCTACCACCGCCATGTCAAAATTAGTCTGAATATCTGCAGACAAGGCTTCTTGCCCAGTTAGCAACACATTCAGTCCAGATACAGTCCCTGTGACACCATCATTCCAGTGATCATTATCCGTATAATAAAACTGGACTCACTTTAATCCAGCATTTTGTCAGAATCAGGTGATCCACCATCCACTGCTAATTCTTCTGATTCCAGAAAGTGACAAGCTTTTGCAATTTATAGTCATCGACGGCTGAGTCATTTCTTAAAAAAAACATGCATATCTGTTGAAATAGACAAAACGTGATGCAGAACAAAGGGGAAATAATACTGTATTGTCTCCAACAGAGGAAATCAACAATATAGCCTACCAATTAAACCTTGGTAGAACACTGAAAACTGCATCCACAGACAAGATCACTGAGGCTGTAAATTACATGCTGTCTGTGTCATTCATTCTCAGCATCTAAGTGTTTCTGAGCCACACACAATGAGCCCGCATCCCTTCACACAGCACACAAATTTGCAGTGCCTCTAAATGATTACAGTGCATGATTAATTAGCAGACAGATTGCTAAATGGTGGCGAACATGGTTTGATGTGCAGAGGTAAAGAGAAGACTCTCCATGGAATTCAATAATGTCCTCTATGCCCTGCTCCCTATCTCACTCTTTCCTTCCCATCCTTCTATCCCATCTATTTCCTCCTTCCTTTCTATATTAAGCACTTCTGGGTTAATCATTCCTAGAGGACAACAGTACCACTGTGCTGCAAAAAGTGACACGCAGCTGTGTTGAGCTGGGTTCTTGTGCAACCACTTCCAGTGATTACAGACCCTTTTAAAGGATAACCACGTATCTTAGTGCACACTGTCCTCAGCCCTCTAGACTAGAAGTGATGAGTTTTAACACCCAGTCTTTGCTTTGTCTCATTCTCGCAGAAGCAATTCCCTTGACCTTATTCATTTATCCTTATATTTACTTGTCCTTTCACAATGGCACCACAGGAGGGTTTTCTCATATTGATGTTATTATATGCCGTTCTTTCACCTCTCTTCACAAGCTTGAATCTTTTTTTTTTTTCTGCTCATGGATCCAGTGGGAGGCAAATGCTCTAATTCATTTTTTCTCATATGGGGGATATGTCCTACTCTGATGGATGGTTTCAGCTCTCTCAGTCCCTCTGTAGCTGAGGGTTTTTTTACAATAGAATCTGATTTGAATATCTCAAAGGGCTGCATCTTCAAATAGAAAGAGAGAAATAAAAGACGCTCACTGTACTGTAAAACATGTACAATATCCTCACAAACAATTCCTTTACAACAACAAAACAGAGCTGTGTGCCCACATGCACTCAAAATAATTGATTCAGTATCAGAATAGTCATTCATGGGCATAAAGCATACATTATTCACTAGTGCATACAAATGCAGGACATAAATTAAACAATTAAAGTAGAAGGAGGAGAAGAAAGACGGGCTACTCAGGGTATGGAAATAGCCATTAAAGTCTCCTGATGTCCTAACATGAAATCAGTGGCTGACAGTAATCCTTTAGTCTGCCTCATGTCCAAATTAGTCTGCATGGAACTCTCTTAATCAATGTGGTTGCAAACTGTGATGTGATGTGACTGCTAACATGGAGTCTCTGTCTCCCTCCCTGTGTGTGGAAGAGGAAACTCAACCACATACACACAGGCACACACAGTTACTCCCAGGGTCTCCAGCTAAAGTTAAATGTCTGCCAGCTGAGCATGTCCCTCAGTTGGGCTTTTGTTCGCCTCCAGCTGAAGCCCTGTAATTTGTCTGCTAGCAATTTGCCAAGACTGAAGGTTTAATGTTGCCAAATTTGTCAGAATTTCTACATAAACACACAAAGCGTTAAATTGTGTTCACATTACATTTTACAACAGTCATATTTTACAAAGAGGCTACTTGAATATTTGAGAGGAACTAACTCTATTCCAGCTTATGTCAGTTTTCTTTCTCTTCTTGTGTTTTTATCCCCAAATGTGTGGTTAATGCTTTGAGGACATATTGAAGGTATTGGTTAAAATCCCAGCCAGGGGGGCAAGTGTTGAGTTTTCTATGTTCTGGGTGTGATTGTGTGAGTTTTCTCCTGGTATTCAGGTCTCCTTCTACAGTCCAAAAACATGAATATTCAGTTGATTGATGATCCTAAGTTGTATGCAAGTTTGAATGTTTATGGTTATTTGTCTTTGTGTGGCCCTTTGATGGACTGGAGACTGTCCAGTGCATACTCTACCTCATGGCCAATAATGACTGGGAAAGTCTTAGACATCTCTCGTGACTCTGAATATGGTTGAAACACAGATAAATCAGTAGCTGGTTTAGTTTAAGGACACTTTGCAGTCCTAGCATTGCAGAGTACAGTTCACCATCTCTGTTTAGAACAAACTTTGCCTTCTTGGTAAGGGTAAAGAACCATTGTATGTTCAATTTAAACAAAATAAACACAAATATATCACAAATTTACTGCTATTGCAGTTTCAGTGTTTGCATTATCAGTATTGCAAATAAATAAAACAAAGTGGAAATCTGTTTTGTTTTTTTTCCAAATGTTCTGCATGACTCTATTTTATCTGCAAACCAAAAAGATAATATTGCCTCTCTCTATTTTATTGTCAAAACCTTTCCTCTATTATACTGCACCCAAAGTGAAAGTTATTTACTAACTACAAATAAATATATTTACAATAAGGTAGTAAGAAGTATTTTGACTATTCTGCAATATAACTAAATTTGTAAAATGTCATCATAGTGGACATTACATGCGTTTTTAATTAAAACAAAAGATACAGTATTTTGCCAAGGTTCTATACTTTGTTGTGCAGTTCACATTTTCACACTCTCTCTTTCAGCCTTTTGTACTATATGGTTGTCTGATTAAAACATGGCCCAAACTGATTCACAGACCATGGTACCCTTCCTTCGCCAGAGCACCTGTGGTACTGTGGGAGAATATCTGTGTACTTGCCTTATTATTAAATCTTGGTTACATAAACCACCAGGAACACCACTAACACATAGTGATTCACTGCTACTGAACTGTGTAACAGATCTATTTCAACTAGGAAATTAAAAACTTGTACTTTTTTCTTCAGAAAATAGAGCGCACCAGTGTTTAAAACTAAATCTGGGGACTTTTCCAATCCCCCGGGCATCCTTTTTTCCCCTCCAAAACCAACTACTGACATTTTTAGCGACACTTTCTTCTGTTATTGGAGACTTTTCTGGTGTTTTGATTCTGATGTGAAAGGACATATTGTTCAACTGTCCTCAGGGGGTGCTGCCATGAGCCCCTCCCCGTCCCATAACACTCCAAGGTGGTCAGTGTCCCAGCAGCCTCCGCAGCACTCCCAGTTACAGTCAAAGAGGAGACCTGCATCATACTGCATCCAGACTGATGATGAACCACTTTGGCTTCCAGAGCAGGGTTTAAATGCAGAGCTTAATTTAAGCCGGATACTGCTGGAGCGGGATCCTGCATCTCTGTCATCTGATCCAGAACCTATCTCATGGGATTCCACCCGTCATTATAAAAAATAGACAAAATGAAAGAAAAAAATCAACATTTGTTTCGTGTTCAATATTGTTATCTGTCTTGTTAGTGTGTATTCCCCCTTTGAAGTTACATGAAAATCTCATGTTTGCATATTTAGATGCATTTTAAAGTGAATTTTATGGGAAAGAAAGAGGGAGGGGACGGGGGGAGAGGAACTGAGACACTTCAGGTAAGACAGGCGCATGCTGGTTTTGAGACTGCAGTTAGCTTTGACTGAGAAGGAAAGAAATGTCCAAAAAGACAAAGTTTGCTGAAGTTTTTCAAACTAGCTGGATCCTAACAAGCATTATGGTCCGTTTTGAACAAATAATGATGGTAGGAAGAAATCACAATTATTCTCTGGTGTGTTTATGTTGTCATTGATTATTAGGGTGGTTATCATTGCAATATAGCCTATAAAGGGGTTTAATTTCTGAGTGTACATATTTCATAAGTCCCCAAGTTATTTAAATCGTCAAAATATGGCTTTTGGCTTTTTTGTTGTTTCGTGGTCTCCATCACATGGTGGAGTGCTTGTCATCCAGTTGATTTTTGGTTAATTTAATAGCCTGGTGGATACTTAAGCCTAGTTTATATTTCTCAGATTTCATCAATATGCAGGCATGCAGACCTCTCTCTGACCAACTCTCGTACGGGTGACAATTTACCATTTTTTTTTACCTATCCATAAAAAAAAACGGAGACTCTCTGGATAGAGCATGTCTGTGATTGGTCAGCTAACTACTCAGTCCACTGCAGAAGGATAGTCGTAGTTTTTTTGTCTGTTTTTTGGAGGGAGGAGGGAAACTGTAACAAAGAGACCTACACTGTAAAAAAAATGTCAAAAGTCCAACTTATTGGCTAGTTTGACTGCACTAACTAACTTCATGTCCTCTTTCACTACGTTTGTTAATCTCTCCTTTGGTCTTCCTGTAGAACTCCTGCCAGACATTTTCAACCTCATCATCCTTCTACCAATACATTCACTGTACCTCCTCTGTACATGCCCAAACCATCTCAGCGTGGCCTCTGTGCTGTCCCTCTGATGTAATCATTCCTGATCATATTCATCCTTGTCACTCCCAAACAGAACCTCAACATTTTAACCTCTGTTACCTCCAACTCCGTGTCCTGCCTTTTCCTCAGCACAACTGTGTCTAAACCAAACACTCAACAGGGAAATGGTTGTAATGAGGCACATTTTGAAGATCAACAAGACTTCATACAATACAGTACCTAAATGTTACAAGTTACTGATTTGTGTTTGACTAATGCAGTTTTTATACACTAGAAGTTTTTTCTTGTTTCTAAATTAATTGTGTATGGAAATTTGTATGTGTACTTGCTGAATGAGTAAAAATACTAACAATGTTTTGAAAAAGCCAGTATATGACCTATTTTGCTGACAAGTTCTTAGTAACTTGAACGTAAATAAATAAAAACATACGTTTTCTGTTCGTGTTCAGGGTCATAGGGGTCTGCTGGAGCCTATCCCTGTAGTCCTCAGAAAAAATACAGGGTACATCCTATTAAGGTTTTCAGGCCATTGCAGGCAAAATAACCATTTTCTAATTCAATTTTCTATTGTGTTTTTTTTGTTTTCCTTTCTAGAACAATTGCTTTAAGATACAGTTTTCTAATATAATGTCATATCCCTTCATTTTGTTATTTTTTAATGTATTTATTTCAGACAATTTACAACCTTTTCATCACATGTCAAAATTCATAAGGTACTTCTAAAATGGAGAAATGCTGAATTTTTATATGCAAAGGAAATGCCATGCCAGAGCCCTGTATCACGAAGCGAGATTTAGCTTTAGCAAGGTAACTTCAGGGTTAACCCTGGGTTTTCTGTATCACAAAACTGGGTAATTGCTTATCGAGGTACACCAGGGTAACATACGCTAAACGACTAACCTGCTCTGGAGCACGGTAATTCTCCGGATTGAATCCAATCCTTTATAAAACCCCACCCACTGGCCAATCAGCTTTTCGGGGAAAATGAGGTGCTCTCCCAGACAGCATTATTATCAGTGCCATTTAGAATAGTTCTTGTCTATAATGCTGATTATTATATACAGTCATTTCAAAACACACATATATCTTACAGACGTCGGCAAGATGTAAGAAGTTTTATCGGCAAGACGTCATTGGTAAAATGTTGCCCAGATGTCGGCCCATAATGGAAGAATAGAATAAGTCAATTTTCGACATGTCATTTGTG
>JBAMYA010000021.1:11620324-11631265 GCA_037176975.1 Arrhamphus sclerolepis | reverse complement strand
ATAACTCAAAAAAAGCAACAGCAAGCAGCAGTTGGTAGGGTTAGAGGCCTCAGTACAGCCTCAGATGTTGTCCAGACCCTGACAAGTCAAAAAAATATATTAAAAACTAACACTGTAATTTTTTTAGACTTACCTATTGTATTGTGGGGCTCCTTTTTCTTCATTTATAGTGGATTAAATATGAATCCTGTCCTTAAAGAATATAAGCCACTGCCTATTTCTGTTTCTACTCAGCCTGCTAAACCCTCTGACAGCTTCTGCTTGCAAGTCCTTGTTCATGGATTTCTTCTATGCTCTCTTTTCTGCTGTCTTTTATGACTTTCTTGTTCACTATAAAAATCTAGTTTCCACTAACCACATTAACACGCTCTGCTAACATAATATATCATATCCCCTTTGATTTATGGTTTTCATGAGTTTATTTTTCTTGTTCCTGAATTGCGAAAAGAAATAAGTAAGAATGAAATTCTAGGTGAAAATTATCCACTTAGGGAAATCTCTCCATGCAACAAGGCATTTTTACTTTTTTTTAATCAATTTTTCTTCCTTTTTTTGTAATTTATTTTTATTTCTTTGACTTTAAATTAATTTCCTATGTCTTATCATGAATTATTTGCTCATTTTCAATATCTTGCACTTGTTATGTGTGCTGCAGAAAGTCTAATTTAAAATTCTGCTTTTCTTACCTGTTTCAAACCCTTCAATGTATCCAAGGTGTAAAAAAGGAAACATAATTTCTTGTTAAGTAAAAAAATATCATATTTATTACTTCATTATTAATTTCACTTGCACTGAACCATTTTCACCCAGAATTTAGTGACAATTTATTGTATTTTAACTGGTGTTTCTTGCACTGTAAACGCGACTTTTTAACTCATCGTAATATATGAATGGAAATGTTCTTCTTTATTCTCTACCAGACGGTTTATTGATCTCATTTAGCTCACTGCAATTCCCTTTAGAACTAAGTGTGAATAGAATAACCAAACAAGAACGGGGATTTAAAGTGCTTGAGTTTTGCTGAGTAATGAGTGCAGGAATGCGATGCCCTACTGTCTTTGTCATTCTGTCTCATGAAAAATGGATGAAACCAAGGTCATGTTAGGGGATGGACCTCACAGTCTGCTCCATGTTGAGAATTGCAGGCGAAGGTGTGTTGATCGCGTTCTCAGCAATTTAAACCACGCTCGATAGAAGACATTAACCTTGGCCCAAGCTTCACATTTTCTAATCATGCCTGACTGGTTCCTCAGACTGACTCGACCATCAACCACTCTAAATAGCACGGTCACACGTGATCACGTGGACAAAAACACACGCTCACAATTTAAATCTAGAATATGACTAGGATGCAAACAAGCAAACATAAAAACGTGCTTTCAGAGTGAGTCATTTTAACATGGATCAAACAAAGTCTGGAATGAAATGAAAACATAGCCTCAATTTTGTGACTTTGATGTCAACACAAATCAGAAATGTACATCTTTATTTTATTTTATGTATTCTCTAGATGGGCAAGATAATATTAATGTATGAATACGGTCTCACCGAATTTGCAAAGCAGTCAGAAAAGGAGCATCAACTTATGCACAAAAGGGATAAAACAGGCATTGATTTTTTGTGATTATACTTGGTGGTTCTGTTTTGTATTTATTTCATAATGAATTTGTCAGCCGAGAACCGTTTCACTAACACAATTTCAACCTCACCTGTAGGCAAGGATGACAGTTCACGTGTTTTCTTCCTTCTTTTTCTTTCTTGCTTTCTCTCAGTTTTTACTGTTTCAAAGGTCATAGTCTCTGGAAAACTGTGGATGACATCAGACACTGACCCCGATACTCGTGCTCAAGTTAAAAATCAAGCAATCTAGAACATAGAACAATATTTTAAACAATGTGGAAAAATTCAACATTGCACCATAATTGGTTGTTGATTATAACACAAATGTAAATTTGACCTTTTGGAAATTATTAGCTGATTACAAGCTGTTGGAACAGCTTTATAGTTAACAAAGAAAAAGATTAGACAAGGAAAAGTTCATTCCATACAAACAAAACATTTAAAGGCTAAAAAGGTGTAACATCCTTGCTTTTGTAAATACTTTTAAGGTTCTGGCTTTGTACTGTCTTCCAGACTGTGGAAGTATAGACAGAGAGTGTCACCTTACTTTTGCTGCTCCAGGAAGGTGATAGCTCCAAGAAGTGTCTGAACTGGATTACCTTAAATACTTACATTACTGATACTAGTTAGACAGCAGGAGTGAGGCTACAGTTCACTGCACAAAATTAAGTTCAGATTTTATACCTCCGCAGGCTGTAAAGTGTCTAGTCAAAACACAACCATGATTATGTTTTAACTTTAACAAATTATGCAGGCATTGTGCAACTTATAAATTATGGAAAATTGTCACATTATTGAGAACTGAATTGTGTAAAACTTTATCACACATATGAAAATTAATTTAAAATGGCATTAAATTATTTTTAATGTTCTTGCTTGTAGTGTCACTTTGGCTGCTCCCCTTATCTGAGACTTACAATTCAGTCCAGGAATATATTGAAATGAAAAGTAATGTATCAAAATATATCACATTTGCTTGCACTCATTCAGCCAGAAATTCTTTTCTGATAAATCTTTTAGAAATTCGTATCTTTTGTCACAAAATATATTGTACTTCCATCGTTGATTGGGCTTGGCTCATCTGAGAAGATGAGAATGTAAGTAACGAAAGTTCCTCTCTGCTGCTTTTAGAAACTCCAGAGACTTCGTTCCACCACACTTTAAAATTACAATGTGAGGTTCCTTATTAAATATTAAATATACAAAAAAGTACCATCATTAAAAAAAAATTATACCAAAGTTGTTATAGACCTCTCCAGAGTTTACTTTGGCTTTTCATCCAAAAATAGTGGATGTATTTTCTAGCAAGTAAAGCGGATATACAAATAGCAACAAACACATGCAGCTGACCAGAATCCTTATAAATTAGCAACACTTTGCAGGCTTAAAACTCAGGGTAATTTTCATTTTTTACTGTGTTTTAAAATTTTATTCAATTATGCCTTGTTTGGTTTTGTTCCATCAAAGCTGTACTGATATCTCACAGATAATGCACTAGTGTGTACTCTATTCAGAATGTATAATATATATAGAATTGCAAATTATGGAAGAAAAACTGATACATATAAAAAAAAAAGTTGAAGTAGAAGATATGGGCCTATAATATCCATTTAATTATGAGCATCAGAATGTCCCCATAATTAAAATCAATCATGCTACCAAAGCAAACATTTGTGCCAATATTCTGCGTGTCCTTTAATGCTTTGCGATTCAATCTCTCAGCTCATTAACTGTGTAAAAATGTTAGTGTAGCTCTGTCATTTCAACCTGTCCCTGGTGTATATCTCATGGCCCTTGTTCTGGTTGTCACAGATAGGCCTCCCACTGCTCCCAATGTGAAGGCATTTTTTTTTTCTTCTTTAGCAAAAAGTAATTGTTGAAAACTAAAGTGTGCACCTTGTCTTGGGAAGTAGTGACCATTTGAATCACTTGGGTTGCCCTGCTCATTTAATTGACGATGTTAACTAGGTGCAACAAAATTGAACAGAATGCTAATACTTTCTGTTAACATTAGTGTAGAGGTTAAATAAATTACCAGTTGATGTAACTGCACATAATTTGAGTGTTTGCCTCTTGGTTTGAGCATTCCACTGTGAAACACACCGTTATATATTTATGAAGAAATTTTAAGAACAGAGCTTTTAGTGAAAAGTCCCACAATGTTCATCAGACTCTGTGCTAGGCTATTAGAAAAGAGAGTTTGAGTGGGGTAGTAGATTTGAGAAGGAAGAAACTAAGGTCCAGATCTACCAAAGGTTTGTGTGTATTTAAATGAGTGCAAACTCACTGCACACGCAAAATAAAAGCACACAAACTGATTTACTAACAGTGGCTGAAACGGTATGTGTGCAAAATAGCACGTCTAATCCAGTTAGTATGTTCGCCGCAATGAATATACAGTTTAGGGCATTTGTGCGCAATTCTGCGTGTGTTGGGAGGAGAATATGTAAATATATCAATTTAGCACCCGCAAAGGGATTTATCAAATTTGAAAGCAAATTTGCTTCTAGAAATTGTGTCTAAATTGAACACATTTCAAAAGGAAGCGCAAACAGTCTGGATGCCTAATTGCGCATGGCTGTGGTCACTGACACAAGGAGACATCAAACAAGCTGAGATGCAGAGAACACATTATTCACCCTCGCGTGAACATTTTTGGGATGAACATGGAAACAATCATCAAAACATATTGCTGATCCAGCTTTGCCATTTTGGACCTGTCGGAGGATCTCAGAAGGGATTTGGAGCCACGAGAAGGAGTCACAAAACTCCTTTCTAGTTTACACTTTTTTTTACATCTGGGTCAGTCCAGCGTACGGTAGCTGCAGCTGGGATCTCCCAGTCCCGTTTGTCAGACGTGCTGTCTGAAGTCCCAAACATCATGTGGCACCAGTTGGCCAGAGTTCGGTTTCCAAGACCTTGGCAGTCATTGAATGACACCAAATAAGGCTTTTCTTTGTCTTTATCTCTTTTTTCTGCAGTCACGACATTTCTAAGAGTGAGAAATGCCGTGTTTGTGATGCAGATGCATCGCAGCAGCTCATTTGTGATGCCAAAGGCATCATTTCCAACTTTGTGGCAAAATATCCCGGGTCACTGCATGATTCATTTATTCTGAAAAACAGTTTTCTGTTTTCCAAAACGCGATATTGGAGATGGCTGGCTTGTAGGTGGGTTCATTTGATATCCTTCATCAACTATTCTAATACATTAGAAACAAGAGCATGTGTCATATTCATTCATGTTTTTTGAGAAAAATAAAAACATAAGAACCATATGCCAAAAAAAATAAGAGCCAACGAGGTCTGCACAAGGAATATTGAGGACCGTTGGAATTCTGAAGAGCAGGTTCTGTTGTCACTATTTGTGCAATCACTCTTAGTAAATGACGCACAAACTGTGGTTCCACCTCTCGTGCAAAATTCTGGATTGCACGTGCAAATTACTCCACACAAACTGGGATGCTGATAAATCTGGCCCAAAATGTACATTTACGTGGCAAGTGCAGTGCTCTGGTTCTTCTGTTTAGATGAAGCCACATCATTCTTTGAAGGATGTTTTGCATTACCAGGGTAACCAGATTATTTTAAATTAGTCTCAAATGCTCTCAAATTTTTCTCTGCTGCTGCTTCACACTGCCAGCTCATTAAAAAATGCATTTAGTTCCAACTATGTGGTGTAAAACTTTCGAATTAACATGTATAGATTTGTAGAAGCATTTCTATATGATTTCAGAGGGTCAATGTAAACTGTGTTTGTTAAGGATTGATATCTTTGCACCAGGAAAACAAACAATAAAACTTGTTTCTCCAGTTTTCTGTTGTGTGCTTCATCCATGCTGCTGTCTCCATAGCTGAAAAATCTTATAAAAAAATATCCTCCACCTCAATTACTAAGTGCATTGATTACACATAATTGCAATGTTTTCCTTTTGTAGTGGGCTGAGCAGTGGATGATTTATTGAAAGGAATAATGGGCAAGTGCTATTAATGAAACTCTGTTTGTATAATAAAGCATAATTAAGTCTGAGAAGGAGATGAAACAATACATCAGCCCATATGCACTAAGCTATAAGCTTATGATTAGTTGCCAGTAACATCAAGATTTCACTTCACATGAGCTCATTAATTACAGATCCAAGCAATTTAATGTTCACTTGGAGGAGGACACATTCAGGGCCTTTCTGCAGTGGCAGTATGCATTATGCAATTTTCTTTCTTTTTTTTTCCACAAGTTCAAATGGCTAATATTGTACAGGCTTTTTCTTTTGTTTATTAGTCTAATTATTATTAATGGTTTCTATGGGAATCTGTGCAAAGCACCAAACTTACAAATAAATCAAATTTTAAATGTACTTGAAACAGACATTCATTGTATTAAACATTTTTTTTAACCTATATGTTTATTTTACTCATGCTGTCCTTATTTATCCATTAATCCATCTATATATTTATATATACATAAATACATGCAGACTTTTTTTTCTGCTATGGTTTCTAGGAAATTGATTTATGGCAGTTTACTGTGCAATTAGCTTATATATTATAATTAGCTTATATAAATACACTAAATACATAAAAAAATAAATACGGTTCTCAGCTGACATGCACACACAGGAACAGTTGTTTGTGTCTTTTTCAAGTAATTCCTCTGAGATTTTTCTGAAGCAGGCTTAAATAATCAAAAACAATAAGCTGCATACACTCAATACACTGTGTTCTTCCTCATGTGAAATAACAGCAGCTCCTCTGTTTTGAGAAAAACTTCCACAGGACATTTAGTAGTTAGTACATCATCATTTATCATCATCAAGGCAATATAGCAGTCAGGTTGTCACTAGATGCTTGATCTATGAATTGCTTTTTTTTTTTTAAATGAAATTTGTTCATGATCATCTGAATCCCCAGTTGTTTGTGGGAAAACAGTCTCTAAACAAGACAAGAATCACTGAACACAGCCTGCTTTAGAATGCGTATGGCATGTATGTTATCACTCAGCAGCAGCCTAATTAAAGCATCAGTGAATTTTAAGTCAGATTCATTTAGATTGACTTTGACAGCAAGGCTGCAATTTATTAATAATTCACTGTCAGCTTTTTGTAGTTTTCATAAAACATGGATATTCCTCTTCAAACAAAACAAAAACAAATATGAGAGCAAATGTTCCTAATGGGAACTTTGATTATTTTAATATGACAAAGATGTTAAATGAATTAATTTACACATTTGTTTTTTGTTTTGTTTTTTTTTCCATTCCATAATGTTCTTGTACTTGTCAAAAAAGTGCAGCTGTAATAATGTTAAAATATTAGAGAAAAGAACAGCTGGGGAAGAGTGTAGGATGGTGGTGATTCTCTCTAGAAACATGAAGGATCCCACCCCAGAACCTATCTAGCTTACTGCAAAAACAATACTCGAGTTATATGGCAGGTTTTATAATATTGGACCTCATGCAAGAACATTTTTGTATTCTTATTCTAAATTACTCTCACTTTTTTGCATGAAGGTCTCATATGAACATGCCATGTCAGATTCAACAAACGCTCTTAACATCAGAAAAGTGTGTAAATGACCTGTGTAAACATGATGAACGCCTCTTGTGCATAATTAAGCGCACATGTACAAGGATAGTAAATTTGCATACTTGACGTCCAAAATAATACTATATAAGGTTACGCTTCCTATCTCTTAAATCACTTGTACACACCACTTAAAAGCAAAACTGTTCATATGAGTGGTTCTTGCATGAGATCCATTGTTTTTTTGCTGCGTAGTATAGAAAATTATCACTTCCAGTTGGTTGAGTCTAACAGCACATTAGTGATTATGTGGCAGAAACCCTACATAGACTCAAAGGAGAGCTACTGTTCCTTCACATTGTGCGCTGGACTGGACATCTGTACCTGGTGAAAATGCCCCCTGAATACCTCCCTTGGGAGGTGTTTATTACATGTCTGATCCAGTGGAGGCCCCAGGGCATATCCAGGACATGCTGGAGAAATTTGGTCTAAAATCTTACTTTATCCAGAAGCCATTATTAAACTATGCTGCTTTTTTTTCTTTTGGAGCCTCTGTTCTTGAATGCTATATTTATCTTTCAATGTGCTGCAATGCTCTCTCCAGCACAATTACCAAATCATGACACCCCATTTCATCTTTGTCTAACCCCTTATTTACTGTGCCAAATATACCCATTGCCATGCAGACTGATCAGTTACTTTCTGCTGTGGAGCACTTTAAAGTTAGAATTCTATTCTATTCTATTCTATTATATCCATCCATCCATTATCTGTACCTGCTTATTCCTGTGCAGGGTCGCAGGGTTCTGCTGGAGTCTATCCCGGCTCTCTTTGTGCGAAAGGCAGTAGTACACACTGGACAGGTCACCAGTCCATTGCAGAGGCACATCTATTCTATTCTATTCTGTGTAGTTTTTCATTATTTTCTTTTTCCTCTCCAATCTTTACCCTTTCTATTTAAATGACTAAATATTAGCTGATTGTTGTTATTTTATTTTATCTCACTTACAATTACAAGTGGTTACAATATACTTACAATATTAAAATTAGCTCTTAAACAAATAGCTATTTCTGCAATCCCTATGCTACAGTGAAAACTATTACAGTTTTTCCATTCAGGTGCAACCGTAGAGCAGTGTTGTCCCTCCTCCAGGCATGGTCCCCTAATCCCAGTCCTGACAAAGACCTGCCAAACCACAGCTGCTTCTGATCCTCCAGGCTGACAAGCCAATCCATCTTCACCTGCAGAGTAACTTTACTCCACTGTCATCCATCAGTGACCTTCATCAAGGAGAACTGAAATATGTATGCTAAAACATTCATTTGCATCCTCATTGATCATGACACTGAGAGCCACATCTCTATCATATCTCATTAATTTGAATAATTCTGAAATTGTTATGATTTTTAAAAAAGACATACAAATACATTTTATAACAATAACACAAAGAATATATAGTGGAGCAAAGAGGCCAAATCAGTGCAATACCTGCAATAATTTAATTCTGTACAGTATATTTAAAGGGCAAACAGTTACTGTAGGTCCTCAGTGTTCACACACTACCACAGAGCCAATAAGCAGTGTCAGGTTTGCAGCACTAACAGGATTAAGCACCAAGATTTTATGTCTTTTACAGCCGCTGCCACAGGCCTGGAAGTAATGGGATCAGTTTTGAAGCAGTTCATCATGGAGGAAACCACCTCTTCCCACATTAGCTTAGTGTGAAGGGTCCTCACTGCATACAAGCAGAGAGTAACAGAGCAATAAATTGTAAACAAGAAATTACATCATGGATAAATACACATGAAAAAACAAACAAACTGCATGCTATGATTAATATAATGCATGTAATTAGCAATGTTACTAAGAAGACAAGATTCAGAGTGAGCAAATGCTTGTTAAAAAGAAAAAAAAAAGTCAGTCAATCACCCATGCACTGTAAATGACAGTGTTAACGGACTGCACTTAATAAAGTCTTTACAGATTGGAGCAGTTTTTCTGTCAGAAGGCTTGCTTGAAACCAAATCTGTCTGTAATTATAAATAACTTAAAAACCAGCCTTCATAGTTATGTATAATAGGATATAAAAGATCCAAAATCAACATGAAAGGTAATTGTCATGGATTATTAAGGTTAACACAATAATCTCGTAGGGACATTAGAAGCCTGAGATGAAAGGCAGTTATATTCAAATGTGCACTTTCACTGTGAAAAGTTGATCATAATTACTCAGAACAAAATGTAAGACACTGTAAATACCACATAAACATAATATTTTCTAAAATTGATAACTTATAGCCAGAAATCTGTGAAATTATATTTAAATTGTTTTAAGCAGCTGGAAATAACTCATAATAACTGGGAAAGCAAAACACAGAATATGTCAACCATTATCTTGATGATTACAATTTGGGTGTCCATATATATGTACACATATATACACATATACACCCCAATATATACATATATATACCCCAATAAATAGCTCAAAAAGATATAAAGGTTAATAGTGAACTTCCAGAGGTTAACAGAAAATGTAGGGTTCAAATAACATACATTTCATTATCATACAAAAAAAGCCCTTTTCGGGGAACAGAGCAAAGCCACACATTTATAACATTTGCAGACCTGGGCAGAAGTTTGTGAGGAATATTACATTTCTATTGTAGAATGAATCCTGTGTGTGTTCAGCTCACATCCATTTAACTTTTATGCTTTCATTTCAGAGTACAATGAGACATTAAACAGCATAATATTCACGCACACACACACACACACAAAAAAAGTTGAAAAACTGAAGTGTTCTAAAACTTTTGACTAGGAGGGTATATTATATATAAATTATTTGTTCAATGTGACCCATCGATTACAGAATGATTTTGTTTCAACATGTTGCAAAGAGTTGGAACTAGCAGTGTTAAGAATTCTGAAATGCACCTACACGTAGGCTATTTTAGCTTGGCTGGTTTAGTTTTTGTTGGCTTAGGCTATGTCAATCCTGGGTGATTTCTATTCATTTTCATCAAAACTTAAAATCTTAAAAGTCCTCATTTCAAGTTTGCCGGAGCTGAAAAAAGAGCTCTGCTGGGACCAGCCAGTCAATCTGCCAATCCTCACTTGCATAGATGAGTTGCAGTTAGGCAAGCCTGCTGCTGTCAGCTTACAAGTCGCAAGGTGATTGGCAGTCAGTCCCACAAAACGTCCATTTAGAAGGGTCCTGAAATAATAGATTATGGCTCCTAACGCTTTCAGGCAAGTTTTGTTTTGGCTGGAAAATCAGAAATGACTGCTGCATTTAGCTGATGCCCAGTTAGCACAGCAGAACCAATAGGGTCCCCACTATTTCCCTGAAATTATTTTCCAGGACTTTTCCAGGACATTTTCAGACGCTACAGAGACACACTTATCACATCATACACTAACACCCTCTTTTCTGCAGTTGTAACTTGCATGTACACAGCATTTCCATGTTTATCACTCAGTCATTTGATGTGCTATGGCTATAATTTATCTATGAAAAATAACTGTGACGATTTTAGAATAATGCAAAGACACCAACAGATTACAGTGTAGCACTTCATTAGCATGAAAAACTGGAGTTAATGTTTAACTATCAACTTTCTCTTCTCTCTTATTTTTCTCCGTCCATTCCTGCCCATTTCTGTTATTGCATTAACCTGTCAAGCTCTTTGAATGGCATTTGGTTTGTTTAAAAGTTACAAAATATTCAATTCAATTCAATTCAATTCAATTTATTTATATAGCGCCTATTTACAACAAGTCATCTCTAGGCGCTTGAGAA
>JBAMYA010000021.1:11597933-11611827 GCA_037176975.1 Arrhamphus sclerolepis | reverse complement strand
TTTAAGTTGGTTTATAGACCTTATTTTTATTTATTTGAAAGGTCCTTATTGCTCACCAGCGCTAGCATAATTAACACCGTGGTTTTTACTGCTGATGCTAAAATCGATCTATGATTACAGTTTGATATGGAATAAAAGTGTCTGAGTGGAGTCATAATGCAGTGTAGCTTCAATTCCCCACCTCACCATCTGTGGCACCAGTTTCCCCAGTCTCCAAAACCGGCGTACACTTGGGTCAGAGTTTGCGTGACGGACCGCACATTCTCACATAAAGTTTGTTTTTTGTAAATCACAAACTTTGCGTAGAAATCGGCATACGCAGGTTTCAAGCCCTGTTTTGTACATACGCCACGTTAGTAAATGTGACCCCTGGTCTTCTTAAGGAGCCTTCCTTCCACCTTCACACTGCCAGTTCTTCAGTAAACCTCCCTGACTTTCAGCTCTGGCCTCCACCCAAACTATTGCTGCCTTCCCAGCACTTTAACATATTTTTCCGTTATCCTTTTGATGATTGTTTTTTGTTCTTTTTTTCATTAAAAGTTCTTACCTGCATCTGTGTCCTGCCTTTTGTCGGCTTGCTGCCACATAATAGAAGAACTGGCCAGACATGGACCCAGCAGGAACACCACCGGAGAGTCACCTCCGGGATGTCATCACCCGACAGGGCGTCCTTCTCGAGAGACATGACCAAGCCTTAAATAGCATCCAGGCTGAGAATCAACATCTGCTCGCTAAGCTCAACAAACTGTTGGGTAAAATGACTGATCCTCCTTCTCCTCTTCTTTCCACAGCCTCTGCTCCACTGGCGCCCCAGCCTCAGCTGGAACCCCGCCTCGCTCACCCTCAACCATATGACGGGACCTTGGGAAGATGTTGAGGCTTCCCCATGCAGTGTACACACATTTTCGCTCTCGAGCCTCATACCTACAACTCCAACCGCTCCAAGATGTTCTTCATGGTGGGGCTCCTCCACATTCGGGCGCTGGTGTGGGCAGAGGCCGAAGATTCCACCCGTCCATGGTCCTCCTGCTCGATGAAGGAATTTTTGGAGGCCTTTAAGGCTACCTTCGACACCTCCGGCAAGGCAGCGCAATTTCTGCTTCAGCTCACCCAAGGAACCCGCTCAGTCGCTGTGTACTCCATCGAGTTCCGTACCCTAACCGCGGAGGCCGGCTGGGACGACCAAGCCCTCCGGGACGTTTTTCTCCACGGTCTCGGTGACGCCTTAAAGGATGAGTTAGCTTCGAGGGATGAGCCTTCCAGTCTTCCGGCCTTAATCTCCCTCAGCGCACGGCGAGATAACCGTCAGCGGGAACGCTGCCAGGAGAGACATGTTCGCCCTCCCCGGCTGGTTTCACCAGTTCCTCCATCTTCTCGGCCGTCAGTCCCGGCTCTTTGCTCACCAGTTCCTGCCTCTGGAGACTCCCCACAGGAACCTGAACCTATGCAGTTGGGGAGGGCTCGCCTCATCCTGGAGGAGAGAGAGAGTAGGGTAAGAGAGGGTAGGTGTCTGTATTGTGCGGACAAAAACCACTCGCTTTTCGACTGTCCTGTCCGGCCAAAAGGGGGGGCTCACCACTAGAGTCGGAGTTACCGGTGAGCCCTGTCTCAACCAACAAGAGCAAACCCGGCTATCCATTCCTGTTTCCATTCACTACAACCTTTCCTCTTTTTTTTTTCTCAGTCCTGATAGATTCTGGTGCAGCAGGTAATTTCATGGACGTGTAATTCTCCTGTAAGAATCAATTCCCTTCCATTTCCCTCGTTGCTCCACTCCAGGTAACTGCTTTAGCTCGTCGACTACTGTCTCAGGTAACTCACCAAACACACCCATTGGAGGTGATTTCCTCAGGCAACCACCACGAGCACTTAAGTTTCCTTTTTATTGATGCACCACAGACACTCGTTATTTTTGGTTTTCCTTGGCTAGCTCTACACAACCCACATATCGACTGGCAATGGAGGAGGATTCTTGGCTGGAACGTTAACTGCCACGCGTTGTATTTGCACTCGGCGTCACCTCCCTCCTCTGGTGTCAAACCTCCTGCCATGAAGCCTCCTGATCTGTCGCTAATCCCTCCTCAGTAACATTGTTTGGCTGAGGTGTTTAGTAAAGACAAAGCCCAATCTCTGCCGCCTCACCGTCCATATGATTGACCTCTTCCCTGGCGCCCCGTTTCCCACCAGCCGCTTGTATAGCTTATCATGTCCAGAGAGGGAGTCAATGAAGACATACATATGGGAATCTCTCGCTGCCGGTTCCATCCGCCCTTCCTCATCTCCCTTAGGGGCCGTTTTTTTCTTTGTTGAAAAGAAAGATAAAACCCTCTGTCTGTGTATTGACTACAGGAGCCTTAACAATATTACCATTTGTAATAAGTATCCACTCTCCCTTCTCGACTCTGACTTCGAGTTACTGCAGGGGGCGCAAGTCTTCACCAAACTCGATCTGCGCAACGCATACCATCTTGTTCGGATTCGGGAGGGGGGCGAATGGAAAACCGGGTTTAACACCCACATAGGCCACTTTGAATACTTGGTTATGTCCTTTGGTCTGACTAATGCACCAGCTGTTTTCCAGGCCCTTGTCAACGATGTTCTTCGCGACTTTCTCAATAAGTTTGTTTTCATCTATCTTGATGATATCCTGATCTTCTCTCCTTCCCTCGAGTCCCATATCCCCCACGTCCGCCTCGTCCTCCAACGCCTCTTAGAGAATAGGCTCTATGTCAAGGCAGAGAAATGTCTTTTCCACTCTGACTCCATCAGCTTCCTCGGTATCTGTGTTGGGCCACATCATTTAGTAACCGAACCATAAAAAGTTAGTACTGAGGGAATGGCTCCGACCCACTTCTAGACGGCAACTGCAACAGTTCCTGGTTTTTGCTAATTTCTACCGGCGTTTCATTCGCAATTGTAGTAGTTTAGCGGCGCCTCTCACCCAGCTCACCTCCAAAGCCAGACCTTTTGCCTGGTCCCATGAGGCGGAGTCAACATTCTGTATCCTCAAAGATAAGTTCTCCTCTGCTCCTGTCCTCATTCAACCTGATACCTCTAGACAGTTTATAGTTGAGGTTCACGCCTCTGACTCCGGGGTGGGGGTAGTCCTGTCTCAGCAATGGGGAGGATGGCAAACTCCACCCTTGTGCCTTCTTCTCTCGCCGTCTGACACCCACTGAGCAGAACTATGATGTGGGAAACCGAGAATTGCTTGCCATTACATTGGCCCTGGAGGAGTGGAGACACTGGCTGGAGGGAGCTGAACAACCTTTTATTGTCTGGACTGACCACAAGAACATGTCCTACATTTAGTCCACTAAACATTTGAACTCTCGCCAGGCACGCCGGCAATTATTCTTCACCCGTTTTTACTTTCCCCTCACCTACAGGCCAGGCACCTGCAACACCAAAGTTGATGCTCTCTCCCGCCAGTACTCCTCTGAGGACAACACCTCCATCCCTTCCTCTCGTGTGGTGGCAACTGTTACGTGGGAGTTGGAGAATGTCGTCCGGGAGGCCCAGCGGGAGGAGGCTGACCCTGGTAATGGTTCTCCCAACCTGACTTTTGCTGAGACCGCTCATCAACTGGTCTTCCATGTCTTTTGCCTCCACGGCATTCCCTCGGATATCGTTTCTGACCGTGGCCCTCAGTTCACCTCCGGGGTGTGAAAGGCTTTTTGCAAGGCACGAGGGGCCTCGGTGAGTCTCTCTTCTGGCTTCCATCCCCAGACCAACAGGCAGACCGAGAGGGCAAACTAGCACCTGGAATCCTCCCTACAGTACGTGGAAGCCAGCAATCCCTCCTCCTGAACTTCCCACCTCCCTTGGATTGAGTACACCCACAATTCCTAGACCAGTGCCACCACCGGACTTTCCCCTTTTTTAGGCCTTCCTGGGCTACCTCCAGTTTCCTTCCCAGGAGGGGGAGGTCGCAGTGCCCCCTGTCTGTCCCTTTTCCATCCATGAGGTTGTCAACCCTGTTGCTCTCCGACTGGCTCTCCCCTCCACACCCTGTCTTCCACGTGTCCCAGGTGAAGCCTTATGTGGAGCACCCCCTCCAGATGTTGGGGGGTGCTACTGTTGGGATGCGATCCTGTTGGGATGCGATCCTGAGAAAGAAACCACGGATTGGATTATTTTTTGTTCTGCCTTCTCTTCAGGCACTCTGGAGCAGCTGCAGAGATTGCAGGGCGGATAGCTAAAGCCCATCACCTCACCTGTGCAAGCTTCCCCACCTGCAACCATTTCCAATCACCTGATCTTCTTAAGGAGCCTTCCTTCCACCTTCACACTGCCAGTTCTTCAGTAAACCTCACTGACTCTCAGCTCTGCCCTCCGCCCATACTGCTCCTGCCTTCCCAGCGCTTTAATCCATTTTTCCATCATCCTTTTGATGATTGTTCTTTATTTTTTTCATTGAAAGATCTTACCTGCATCTGGGTCCTGACTTTTGTCAGCTTGTCGCCACATAACACGGGTCAGGTTTGGACAGAATGTACACAAGCTTGGGTCGGTATGGAGTTTTTGTACCCAATCTAAACTCTTTGTGTTGACCATAGCTCTAGAAAGTTGCTCTGTCCCTTTTCCAAAGCCGGCAAAGTCTCTTGAGTGGCAGCAAGGGCAGCCAATCAATATCAAGTGCTTGCATTTCGTAATGAGGTTGGCAGTTAAGTCCAAAAGGACGCTAAATATGTGTAAAACTACACATTTAAAATCCCCCACCTAACATAGCTCTCTGAGAGAGGTTTTAGGAAACTTCTGAGGCATTACAAGACAAAACCAAAATTTTGTCGTCTATATATCACATCGTAGAACAAGGTAAATAACCTGTTCAGTCATTCTGTGTCACCTTTAAAGAACTCATTTAGCACCAGCAGTTGAATAAAATAGAATAAATTACCTTAACGGATATATTTAACATTAGTATTAATTATAAGTAGCATTATCTTTTTTTTCCAACAAAATTAAAAATAAGTATAATATGTAAAGAGGTACTGTTACTGACAAGTCTGCCAATCATCTAATCAATTATTTGAATATAGCTTGAATATATTTCAAAAGAAATATTGAAGAGCAGAGCTGACTGATGAACTCTGCTCTACATGACATGTTTCAGGAACAGGAGCATGAAATCAACACATGACCAAAATAATCTTGATGAAGTTTTAATCCAGTGTCAGTATTTTTTTTAATCCAATATCAATATAATTTGTATTGAGGGCCCTATCATCAAAGAATTCAAAAGTGAAACATTACACTAGCAAGAGATCCAAGTGAAATGAAATAGAATTTAAAAAAGAAAAGTAAACAGTGGCTGTCTGAAGCAGCTAAAGAAGAAACTTTTTCTTCTTAGTGAGGAGAGAGACAACAATGCGCAATCCTAAAATAATCTTTTATATGTCGCAGTGCATACATAAATACATTCAGATGTCCTGTTAGACCAAGCCAAGTGATCTAGCTTCACTGAAGATGTTTGTCTTGTCTGCCTGCTGGTTAGTGGTCATATCATCAGGGCTCCCTCCTGAGGTCTGCCTATCTGGTTGTCATCCAGATTGCCCTTTGAACCATCACCAACCTCTTTGCCCTCCACACTGCCTTCTTCAGTGGCATCACAAGTCACTCCAGGCCCATCCGCCTTATTTGCCTTACCATTCTGCCTGTACTCAGTGCTGTCCTTTTAGCACCCTAGCCTGCAAGCTCTCCTTTTGGTTGGATGCCCATTATTGTTACTCAAGTGACTCTCCTTGATTATTCTGCCAGTTTGCCCAGCTTCCTGTTTCATATATTGATTAGTTATGATATGTAAGTTACGCTTTCTTGTTTATGAATGTGGTGTCACACCCGTCTACAAGGGCAACCGTAAGGTTATTAAGTTTTGGTGTAGAATGAAGTCCGACAACGCCACCTTGGGAATTACACCCAAAGAATTTCAGTAAAATTGTGATGTTACGAAAACCCAAAAGGCACTCAGTTCCATTCAACAAAAATAAGAAGGTTACGAGACGTGGTTCTCAAAAAGAAAATACAAATTTTATTTAGAGGTCAGAAAAATTATGAAAATAGAAAATACGGTCAACCCTGGGTTGAGGCTTAACAGCTGTGGGAGGGGTTGTCAAGTGTATGGCAGTCCAAACCAAAAAAAAAACACACACACCCCACTCACACAGCAGATGGTGATGTGCAAAGAAACGTCCACCCTAGGATTTCAGAGCACACGACGAGGACACCACCACCTGGGACACCAACACCACCACTGCGAGGTCTCCAACACTAGGATAAATACACAAATAAAAAGGGTCACCATGAAATACCCCAAAAATCCCACACAAGACACAACTTCCCCTTTAACTAAATAACAGAAACAAGATAACCTAAAACTAAAATAACTTACATTACTAACTAACCTAAGTAATTACCAACAAAAAAAAAGGTTTTTAACAGAAACTAACAATTTTAAGTCAAGAAAAATAAGCTATCAATAATGATTAAAATGACCTCCTGTACTTAGGCTCTCAAAAAAATGACTGAAAGTTCAGTTCCAGAAAAGCTTGCGGGCTCCAGATCCAATGATCACCCCTGTATTCCATTTCCTGCAATTACAGCTGAAAAGACAAGAGCAACACGCCGCCAGCAGTGGACGCTACTGCAAACCCAGGCAGCAGCCAGACGAAAGACACCAGACAAAGCATAGCTTCCTAATGAGGAGTAGAGTCAAACGGTGCGGAGCTGAGCTGATGCAGAGCCCAGCGAAGATGTAATCATATAACCCAGAATGGCACACAGTAGGTTAGAGCTGCATGAAATAGCCTTAGTAGGACAAATGACGTAAACACATGAGTAGACAAGGCCAGGCAAAGCAGAGAAGTGTTCCAGTACTTAACTTATGCTGGAAAACAATCCATGAGACACTCAGCCAGGTGTCCAAGACCAGACGTAGTCCTCCAGAAGGAGAGGAGCGAGGAGAACTAGATCAGCTGCTGCAACACAAAGCAGTCGGTGCACACCGTGGGCACCCAGGGCCTGCTGCCCTCACACGGCAGCAAAACAGCTCACGCCGCGAGCGATCGCCTCAACCGCGATGCCCCCAGTCTGCACACGGACATGAGAGAAGACCACTGCCAGGAAGTGGGCGGAACTTTGAGCCAAAGAGGTGAAAAACCACAAGAGAAAACGGTCTGCTTTTTATACCCTTGTTTCCCTATACTAATTAAGCCAGTTGGTCAGGCACCTACAGTCCAACAGACTCACCTGAAATTCATTGCAGTAGTTTAGCCTGCCACTACATTCTGCCCCACCCATTTTTCATCGTCGACCCAACGATGCACTCAAATCGTCGACAGTTTGTGCCATGGTCTAAAGAAGGCAGACAGTACAGGCATTTGACAGTACAGGTGGAGGCCTTAACTGAGCAGGCCTGGGAAGGTTTTAGCAGTTAGAATGCTGACCAGCAGTTGAACGTGTTGTCCGTCTTACAGCCACCTCATCGTTTGCTTGAGGAGCAACTGGACTTTGTGCTGAAGAGACAGCCGGCACAGAAGCTGCTACAGTGGTAGGAGGAGTCAACCCAGGATTTGCCTGGGTCTCTCCAGTAGGATACCCCACGTGTGGGGGAGTCATTTCACCAACCAAGGCCAGTAAGTCATCCAAGGCCTCACTTGATGACCTATACTCCACAGATAACTGTTCAGGGGATCTAGGAGGGGAAACAAAACCATCACCTGGGGGAGCGATCCCTGCAGCTGCTTTTAACAGGGTTCTGTGAACACGTTTCACCTGAACAGGGTCGTTTAAAGGCATTACTGTATATACGGGTCCACCTTCCTTGGGAGCCTTTACAACCTTGTGTACCACTGGGTTCCACCTGTCTTGGATTTTGTGGCAACCTCTCCCACCAAAATCGCTTAAAAGCACCAGCTGGCCCTCTTCCAATGGCTCAGTTTGGACATGTAGGTCATAATTTTGCTTCCGTCGCTGGGCAGCAACCTTCAACCTGCCTCTGACACCTTCAGATGCCAGTTGAAGTCGAGTCTGATGGCGGACCTTTAAGCCAAAGAGGTGAAAAACCACAAGAGGAAACGGTCCGCTTTTTATACCCTTGTTTCCCTATACTAATTAACCAGTTGGTCAGGCACCTATGGCCCAACAGACTCAACTGAAATCCATTGCAGTGGCTTAGCCTGCCACTTCATGAATTTCTGTACCACACATCACAGCAATGTGTTCTGTAAGATTTAGTTAAAAAAAAAAAAAAGGTTTTTGTCTGTGAGCTTGAATGTAGGTCCTTCTACTGCTATCCACCAAATGCAATCTATTACTCTTTTTGACCAACTTGAAACTGGCGCTATAGCCGGCTTGACCTGTTTGTTGTCCTTTTTTTTTTCCAAATGAGAATTGATAAGGGAATCGATAAAGAACCGAATCGTTAAGCAGAATCGAAAATGGAATTGGAAACAAAAAAATCTTATCAATTCCCATCCCTACTTAATTACTACTACTCAATGTCCTTTAATGGAACATGAAGCTCTGCCACTAAAATATATCAACATACAACAGACAACAATAAAGAGAGAAGACAAACAACTATTTATAGATAGACTTGCTAATAAGAAGCAGGTAAGAATACAACCCCTGAAACCTTGACAGTATAATAATAATCATTCAAAAAGTAGGAGACACAGAGATTTATGTAAATTTTTCAAAAAAGATAACATAGGCATAGGTTATGACTCATTATTTAAGAACTTTGAGATTACTATTGATGACAATATTTTGGAGTTTTGTTTATCATATCATTAAATGTCACATAAACAACTGGAAATAACAGTATTTACTTTTCTGAACAATTCTGTCATTTTCTAAAGTCTATTAATTGTATAATAATAAGAAGAATAATAATGATAATGCATTTTACTAATAACCACTTTTCTAAATACTCAAATGCACTTTACAAGAACATCATAAGAGCAGTAGATCAACATTAAATATTAAAAACACAATAGAGTAAGCTGAACTAAACAAACAAAAATTACACATATGCTATGCTGACAGAGACAGACTGGGGCAGGAGACAAAAATAACCTACTCAGTCATGAGCCAACTACATTGAATAATATAATGGAAAATAAAAAAAAATGTTGCTGCTCTTATAGAGATGTATGAAATTAAGGCAATTACTTGATCCTATACTATTAGAGTTGTGATTATGAAATTAATTGCCATTTGTGACAAGCCTAATTACTTTTTTTTTCTTCTGAATTTGTTAAAACTGGGACTATCTCACAGTTATATTTAATGACAGAATATGAAACTAATAACTAATAAATACACAAAACTCATTTATAACACCAACTACTCATTACATAAGTGAACAAATAAAAGACAAATGGGTCAGTAGGTGCATGTGTTTGAGTATGGTGCGACGCATCCATTCTCAGTCCAGACCATCTGACTCAGCCGCCTGTCAGCAGGACGAGGCAGATGGGAGACATAAAACGCTCCATGACTTGACAAGGTAGTCTGTCAAAGTTAGGGAGAACAGTCACAGGGGTAATGTTTTGACAAGGCATTAAATGTCTCCTTCGCGGACGTCCTGTATGCCATTCCACATGATTGATGTACAGATACAGATGGATGTATTTAGATTTTGTATGCTCATGCCTTGACTTTTGTTATGTTCTAACATTTACCTCACATGTAACATGGTTAACCCCAAGCTAAGTTATCCTGATTGTTAAATGTCTATTTATAATTAAGGAATTACAGTAAGACTAAAAATGATAAGCGACAATAGACTTAACATCTTTAATGCTTTATTCCTGTGGCAGCAAGGTACTTCCCTCATTAAATTATGTTTCATTATGTCTTTCAGTACTGCATTAAAAAAATATGAATCTGCTGCTAAGGGAGAGTGATTTTATCCATCTCTGCTGCAATGATGTATTCTTTTAGACCACTCTCCTGCTTTTCACTTTGTATTTATAAGTTTGTCAAAGCTCAGATATCACAATTCAGGGTGAGAATTAGAAATAATCATTACCACAGGCCACGTCGTAAGCTTTATGGCACATGGTGTTGTGGAAAAATATACTCTTTATATTTATCCATATCATTGTGACTATATCTCTAAGTAACACTGAAAGCAAAGACTTTAAGCTCTCAAGTTTTCATGAAGTTTAATTCCGTTGCAATATGGGATGTAAGACAGCAAATCATGATGAATGTACCCTGAAATGGGATATCACAATGAATTTAAGCATAAACAGAACAATTACAGGAGGTTGAAGAAAGATCCCACAGGACAACAATATCTTATTGACACATAACAAAGTCTTGGAACTGTGAGAGAGACATCTTGTCTCCCCCCAGGCCGGAGCCTGCAACCTGATTATGCAACATTCTCTGTCTAGTTTTGAAAACCCATAAGTGATTATTAAGATTATTATAATACCATATCAATATTTATTTCTCCCATCACACAGGGTCTGCCCCTGGGCCTCCATCTGTATGGGTATGTTTGGAACATATCCCCAGGGACACATCCAGGGGGAATCCTCATTAGCATTTCTGATGCTGGATCCTGAAGCCGACACAGGCAACCAATAGAGTTCTGGATGGTTTATGTAACCAAGCAGGTTTATGTTTATTGGTCTTGAGAGTGGGGCTGACAGATGAGGCACATACATCCAGGACAGATGGGGAAGGACAGACTGGACAGACAGGCAGGCAGGCCTTGGTAGGACAGTGAGGCTGGAACGAATGCTAAGATGTCAGAACAAATTAAAAATATACTATGGTTCTTTAGTGAGCCAAGAATAAAGTCGATCAGACGGAACAATATGGTGCTGAGTGGAGGAAGGACCAGTGGCTTTATACTGCAGCAGCTGATTGTGGAGGTGGAGACAGGTGTGCCAGGATGACCTGAAACCACCCATAAACAAACACAAAAACACACACACACCTGGCAGGACCTAACAATCCTAACGATGCCCAGCCCAGGTCAACTGTGCTCTTCTCAATGCTGAGGAGCAGCCACTCAACTCCAAGTCCTTCCTGAATGGTGAAGCTTCTCACCCTATTTTTCAGGGAAATTTCTACCACTCTGACGACAAATTAAATTCAGCCACTTGTATTCGCAATCTCAGCACCTCCGTTTATAGCTACGTTGTCATGGTGGAGGGGTTTGTGTGCTTGAATGCTCCTAGGAGCTACGCTGTTGGAAGTAACTGCCTCTGGTAGGGTCTCCAAAGGCAAATTGGTTCTAAGGGCCACAGAGCAGTCCAAATACCTTCTTATGAAGAACACTCAGGGACACTATTGAGGAGAGATGGGTTACTGGGTCTGCTATGTTATTGTAGCATGCATCAGTGCAAATCCTTTTCGTAAAACCGATAAATGAGAAACCAAAAGAGCTATTCATCTGATCGATTAACTCTTTTGGTATCTCATTTGCCCTTTGTACTTGTCATCTCAGATCTCTTTTGCTCAGTCCTGTTCATAATAACAATGTTCTGTCATCAGAATAGTACATTTATGTTTTTTGATGTGATAATTGGATTTTTAAAAAGTGGCATAGATATTAATCATGATCTGCCTTCAACATTTTTCAACACTTTGTTTTGAAAGTTTCCAAAAACAAATCTACTCAAGTTCGCCAGCTAGAACTTGTCATAAACTTTAGATTGTAGGAGAAAAAACTGCAGTCTTGTGATCTGATCCATCTGTTGTCACAGCAACAGGAGAGGATGTTTCTTCTGCCTCTGAACTAACTTGCCACTTACCTTATTGTCTTCTTCTCCTTTCAAGATTTCTTTAGAAAAAAGGTTGATACATACAGTACACAGCCTACCAACCGGCAAGGTCTGTTTGATGCCACCTTTGTTCATTTCTCTCTTTCCTACAAGACCAACAAAATAATTTATTTATCGATTGATTTTTACTGATTTCAACTCACTTATTTGAAATTGTTCCAAGTAAACGTATTACAGAAATGGTGGATTCCAGAAAAGATTAAATGAGGCTATTTGTGCTTCATGGTTTTTTCACATAGCTTTACCAACTGTAACAAATAATAGTTATTAGCACAGTATTGTGCTAAATGTAGTCACTTCTCACCTGCTGCTCAACCTTATTTTTGAGAAAAGCTTTGTCTGCAATGCAGTTGAACAAATTGAATCTGCCAGTCAACTCAAGTGTCACATTTATCTAATCCAGCCTGTAATACAGGGTTATGCTCTATTGCTTTTGCATAACATCCCCTCTGTGTTTGTAACTCAGCCTTCAGTGTATTGTCATTTGACTTATTGCAAATGAAGGCAAGCTCAACCAATTACTTTTTTTTTTTCTTTTTGTTCACTGTTGTTTTTAGTTATTGTTGGGGATCGCCACTGGTTTTCTAACTCAAAAGTCCATATTACTAATGTAACTGCTGAAGCTTAATATGTAAATATTTGCATCGCCAATCAAAGTGGATGAGGACAGAAAGATACAGAGTCACTGGGAATTCATCGTGCCAGGGCCCAATGCTTTTCTGCTTAGGTCAGCAGGGGAGATGTTAATGTTTCTCTGAGAATTAATGGAAGTATTGGCTTACAAACATTTGGTGATACATTATTGTGGCTCCCAGCAACTCAATGGTTGTTTTTCAACTGCATAGGCCGCAGGGGAAGAACTTCCTGTTTTAATTAGATACTGGATAAGCAAATAGTAACTCAGATTAACTGTAAGGTCTGTGGTCAGCTGTTCCCTATGTCACCATAATAGATTAGATAAATTTAAGTATTATTTATGATACTCTATAACTGATTGTTGCACACTGATAGATCACAAACTTATGTAAAGTTATCAATAAATAAGTTGAAGAAGGCTGAAAAATGAAGGTGAGTGGGTGAAAAAAAATCTATGAGAATTAAACCACAAGCTCAATAGCAAGAAATTATTTTTCAATGTCTGTGTGAGAAAATTGGCTTCTGCACCTTGATATGAGAAATACATTTAAGCTCAAAATAACTATGGGATATATTTTGTATTTCTACCTGTAGTGACAAAGTGGGTTCAAGTAGCATATTAAAAACTGGGAATAAAAAAAAACAAAAAAAAAACAAGGGCCACAATTGTTCACCAATGGTCCAAACAACTGTTTGTGTAAGAACTATAACATTGTGACATCTTGTACAATAACCAATCAGTTCATTAGATCCACCCAGTGTGGTGCAAAGGGATTTTATGAAGGGGTCCATGTAGCCACTAAGAGTCCAGTCATCTCTGTGCTGTTAGTCTGTTAATGTTGCTAGCATGCATGGCCCACTGTCAGACAACCTGCCAAGTCTGTCTGACAGTGTTGTGTTGTGATGATTGATGTCATCCTCTGTGCTGAGTTTGCAGTTATTCTCATGCCACTGTTATTCCTTTCCACATTTTACACAGCACTCATTTTGCATCTATTACTATCTTTCCAATTTTCCAGTTCCACATATTTTGCAGGGTAGGCTGGGTGATAAGTTGATTTTATTGATTTATTTTATTTATTTATTTATTGCAATTTATACTTAGTGGTGATTTAAAAGAAAAAAAAAAAGATTATAACTGCATTATGCTTAAATATGGTGTGGCAAACGTCATCACAATCGTCTGTAGTTATGTAACGCCTCTACTATCCAGGGACGTCATTTATAAAGCTTGAGTATGTAAAAAATGAGCCTGAAAATGGCACAAGCCACTTTATATGCAAAAGTTGTAATTAAAAAACAAAACAAAAAAACAACAACAGTTGGTTGAATTTACGCTCCTGTGAGCAAATTCTGAATTTGCACATGGACATTTTGGAGATGGGGAAAACTGGCAGCGCAGTTGGTGAGATGGTGAATGTAAGCCACGTTCATCTTGTGCATCTAACCAT
>JBAMYA010000021.1:11570729-11589110 GCA_037176975.1 Arrhamphus sclerolepis | reverse complement strand
TAGAACAGGAGGTGGAGTTGTTGCTCATAATTACCAATAAAATGAAAAATACCTCCAAATGGAAAGGATTTTGAATAAAAATGAAACTGTTTTGACAAAGTTTTGCATAATGCACTTTGTATAGACACTGATGTGATTCAGCTTAATGCCAAACATAGCAAACAGCACAGTTTGTGTTGAATTAGTGATCATTTTTACCTCTCATGTGCAGGAATGTTGAAGCTTCAGCACATGCTTCATAACTGCATATCATTGATTGCTGTCACTTTCAGACAGTGAAATTGCAAGTTTCAAGAGGGGTTAGGGTTAAACTCAAGGATTAAGCACAAACTTGTATGTGAGGATCATTAGCAAACTAACTTAATAATTTTCAAACCTAAGAAACAATAACATTGTCACAATGATTTGCGTTATTTGGATGTTTCCCATCTTTCATGTTGCACTCATCTCTTTACCCATACTTGTATCTTTCATTGACATGGCTTCCTGATAGCGCTTTCTCTCACATATGTAAAGGGCTCACAGTTCCTACACAGCAAGTCATCAATGACAGGATCTTGCCTGATTTATCCTGGCCGAGTTTGGGGGAAAAAAAAAAAAAGTATTTGCTAATAAAACCAAAAAGCAAAGCCTATTTGTCTCTGATTTGCGAGGATGCCCTTGTCCCTTCAGGATATTGCAAGTTGACAATGCTGAATTTTAAGTGCCTCCAGAGCCAACGCAGTCTCAGAGTGAGAATGTGTTGCCAGAGCAGATATGCATGCACAATACATCAACACATGTATGTATTTCTGAACATATTACAGAGACATAAATGAAATATTCAACATAACACTTTCACTTTTTTATACAGACACAGAAGTAGTTACTCTTTTCATACTTCTGCCCTTGAATGCCTTTTTATAAGTGCTATCAGTGAAGTATATGCAGCTTTCTATAAATACTGAAAACTCCTGCATGTTCCTGTCTCTTTTCTGTCTTTTCTGAGCCCTGTGAATTGAAGAAAATGGAAGCTGGCTGAAAATAAAAACAAAGTCATTATCAACCATGCTCTTATTTTTCAGCTCACTCAAAGCACTCAAACTTTTCACGTATGGTTATTATTTAGTGGATTCCAGCATATAAATATAAGTGCAGGCAAAATAGACTCACCCTTAGAGAGAGATGACGGGTGAGACCTCAAGTTGTTCGGGTGGGACTTTGAGTAATGTCGCTGCTCTTCCACATCAAGAGGAGCCAGCTGAAGCGCTTCGGGCATCTGGTTCGATGCCTCCTGGACATCCCCCTGTGAAGGTGCTTTGGGCATGTCTAACTGGGAGGAGGCCCCGAGGCAAACCCAGAACATTCTAGAAAGATTATCTGTCTCAGCTCGCCTCTGAGTGCCTTGGTATCCTCGCCTGGTGTGAGTGGCCGAGGACAAGCAGGTCTGAGGCCTCTATTCTTAGTTTTGGCTGTCCTCACACACCAAAGTCAGTTGAAAGTTAATATTCATTCACTTTGCATTTTTTCCAATTATAAAAAAAAGCATAGTATAAATAGTAAATTCATCTATCTTGTCAGGTGTTTCCCCTCAGGCCTTTAAAACAGCAGTCATTAAACCACAGTTGAAAAAGAGCATTCTGGACAAGATGCTAATGCAAAACTATAGACCCATATTAAATATTCAGTCAGTGAGGTTATTGAAAAAGCTGTTTCAACAATTAAATAACTTCTTAATACTTTCCAGCTGTTTTGATGTTTTCCAGTCAGGCTTTCATGCACACCACAGCACTGAGACGGCCCCTGTCAAGATTTTTAACAACATCCAGCTAAATACAGACTGTGGAAGAACCGCAATGTTAGTTATCATTGAACCTCAGACAGTTACAGCGTTGATCTTCTATCACCTGAAGAACATCTCCAGGATTAAAGGAATTTTGCCTCAGCATGATCTTGAAAAATGTATTTGTGCATTTGTCTTCAGTTGCATTGATTACTGCAACAGTATCTTCACATTTCTGCCTCAAACGTCAGACAGCTGCAGCTGATGCAGAACGCTGCAGCTCGAGTTCCTCACTAAAACTAAGAAAGTAGATCCCATCACCTCAGTTCTACGGTCTTTACAGTGGCTGCCTGTCAGAAAATAGATTTTAAAATATGTCTGTTAGTTTATAAAGCACTGAATGGTATAGGGCCAAAATACATCAGAGGCTTGTTACCATATCAACCATCCAGACCATTCAGGTCTTCTGGTACAGGTATACTGTCTCCTCAGAATAAGAACATCTGGAACAAACTTCCAGAAAACTGCAGAAATGCTGAAACCCTTTTAAATCAAGGTTAAAAACTAATTTCTTTATAACTGCCTTTGATTGAATTTAATGGATTTTTAAAAAAACATTATAGTTTTTAACTATAGGCCATTTTAATTTCAAAACTACAATGCAACTCTCTACAGAATTGCTTTCTATTTTCCTCTTTTTTTACTTTTTTTTTTTTTAATTTTACATATATCTGTTTTATTCTCTCTTGAGTTAAAGCACTTTGACTTGCCTTGTTGCTAAAAAGGTGAAAACTTGCCTTGTCTTCCAAAAAAACAAACAAACAAACAAAACAAAAAAAATAAAAAATAAAAAATAAATTATCCTTTATATTTTTGACTCTAAACACTGCCCTGTCAAACAAAAAATTTAAGTCATGCTTTTTTTCAGCTGTAAATAATGTCAGGGAACTGCATAGTGTGAAGCTGATTCATTTAAATGCTCTATGAGGTTCTCAAATACGCACATGTGCAACAGGGCTAAGCACAGATTTCACTGGGCCCACCATGTTCAAATTACCATTGCTGCTCTGTTATTAAATACTGACAGTAAATTTAAATAGTGTTTCTCCAAGAGTGTGTTTCATTGGCCCACAGTTGATTATGAATGATGATGTTAACACAAAATGAGTGTTGCCTAGACTCATCTGCACATCCACCACACATTGCCCAAAACTACATTTTCTTTGCACCTTCAGGGCACTGATTCTCACAATTTTGAAACCCGTGTCAAAGCCAGCTTAATGCATTTGGGTCACGTCTGATCCGTGCAAAACATGCCATAACCACAGCCAAAGGCCTAGCCCGTAACCTTTGGACCACATCTGTACCTCATGAAACTTACCAGTAAAATAACTGAGGAATAAGTGTCAAAAGTAGCCAAAATTAGCCACAAAAATGCCTGCCATCTGTGTTACCATAGTCATAAATCTGGGCCGTTGTCTACTCAGGCCTCACACACAACACAAGAACATGCAGCACAAATCAATACTCATCCAATAAGACTGTATAATACTCTCAACCACAAAAAAGGTGGCTTGCTGCCATTCATCTGACACTATTAGGAGAACAATCAACTTTAATCTCACTGAGACAATTGGTTGATATCAGGTTTCTCTCCCTAACCAGGACCTGATCAATTTTATTTTTCTTGGTTTGGTAAGCTTCAGAGAAGAGAAAAAAAGAGAGACAGAAAAAGAATTAAGCTTAAGTGAAACTATATTGCGAAAAACACAAGGGCTGTGACTGTATTATTTCGACCTTATAGTTGTGAATAGAAACAGGCCTTTCTTCTTTTGCAGTGCTATTTACTGATAACTTATCCATATTATGAACACATTATCTCGTTATTAGAATTATTTACTAACTTAATTGTGGCTTGTGTCCATATCCTGCCGTGTATACAACATATTCAACAGTAACTGTACCACAAATAACACTGTTTAATATCCTGAAGCCAACCCAAGCTTTTATACAGAAACACATCCGATGTCGCCAAAGTCCATCTTACTCATAGATTTACAGGTATATGCTCAACATGTGTATGCCAGAATGTCAGACTGAGGATGAGTGTTTTGTGTATGTGACAGCAGAGGAGCAGGTGATGTGATTTGATGGGCTTCACTCAAGACCGCAGTGACCCCTGCTGGATCGGTCAGACCCCTTGGCTACAAAGAGCTTAGGTAAAATAAATAAAATGAGATAAACTGGGATGCTTGTCCTCTGAAAACAAATGAACTTGCAGGCGGTCAGTAGGGTCAAACCTAATTAGTCAGAAATGTGTAAATTGCGTTTGATGTGTATTATTGATTGTATTTAATCCAGTCAGTGCTGACATTTGGTGAATCTTTTGTGGTTTAATAAGTGAGAGGCATATCTCAATTTCAGGATCTTTGGGGTCAGAAGAATGATCAGCATGTCAGAAAGGCAAGGTTAATATTGCTTAAGCCTTTTTTTCTTTTTTTAAATCACATTCCATGCAGAGTAGAACAACATAGATTGAATGCAAGAGTCACTACAATACAGTACAACAGTGACACAGCACAATTATCAACTGATATCAAGCTCTGTTTTTTCAATATTTGGAGTGGCACAGCAGTATCACAGCATTCCCGTTTTAAACCAGAAAACATGATCACATGATGATGATGATGACACAGTTCTTTGACTGATGAATAATACAAAAGCCTTAAAAGTGTGAAAACTAGCAGTTTGTCACCCCAAACTCCCACATTATTCAAATGACTGACACGACATAACATATTGACAGCAACAAGCAGCTTGATCAAATGCAATCTGATTTGTCGCTAAATGTGTAATAGCATCATCTATCAGGGCGGGAGCGAGAGGGGCGACTGTCATCGAACGTCTCCATCCTGGGAGGACAAATGGATTTATAGCACTTCCTGGCAGATCTTAGGGACCTTACATCATGTTTTTCAAATATTTATTTTTTCTCATTTATTTAAAAGTGGACGCTCAGATTTGGCAGTCAAGCATGAAATGAGTTGAATCTGTTTCTGTTTCTGTTCAGATTCTTTCAAAGCTCATAAGGGTTATATTTTTTTTATGATTTTTATTTCTTTAGAATTCCAATTCCAATAGTCTTTAAAGTAACTTGGTTCTTGTGAGAGAGGGAGCAGCTGTCTCTCCAAAACCAAAAGCATATGAAGCTGAAACGGATACTTGTGGTAGTTTGGGCAAGAAATTAAATGTAATCTTAACCTTAGTGACATTACACACCACAGAAGTCTTGCTCAACAAAGAGAGGAACTGTTCAACAGAGATGTACAGCAGTTACATAATAAAGGCTTATAAAATTTACACATAAATTTACCATACTTGATTTATGATTTCATAATATGCCTGCCCTTTGCAATACATGAAACTAGCAGTTAATGAAAAAAAAAAAATCTAAGAACTAATACATTTAAAGACGACATGCTTATTTTTTTTTCTTTGAAAATTCCAAGATGACTGAATTTCATGTTTTGCATCATGAGACGAAGTTGTTGTCTTCTCACTGTCACTCTGACTGACTAGGTTCGAATATTACGTTTGTATTATGTCAAAAAATGCTTCTTTATAAAAAAAAATAATGTACAAAATATACATTTACAATGTCATGATTTCTTTTGCCTTTATTGTATAATTCTGGCCATGCAGACAAACACCCAACATTTTCTGAGTGGGCTGTGTGAACAGAGCGATGGTGATGCAAACACATTCCCCGTGAGGAAACCACACTTCCCAACAACAGGTGTGTGTCTACAGTGCATCCGGAAAGTATTCACAGCGCCTCTCTTTGTCCACATTTTGTCATGTTGCAGCCTTATTCCAAAATGAATTAAATTCATTTTTGCCAAAGGTGCATCAACAATGTATTGAGCAAAGGCTGTGAATACTTATGTACATGGGATTTGTTTGTTTGTTTGTTTGTTTGTTTGTTTGTTTTTTTTAAATAAATTTGCAAAAATCTCACAGCCTTTTTCCTGGACTGACTGATTGTCCAAAGCAAATATTCTTATCTTGTTATTATGGGTCATGGGCATTATGGATATGAGGTACATTTGAGAACTTGAAATCTCTGAAACTCCCCCTCAAAAGCAATGTGGGTGTGTGTGTGTGTGTGTGTGTGTGCATAATATGAAAATGCTTTTCTTTAATCCAACAAAATGTAGCGTCAACAACAGTCTCCAGCAAAGGAGAAAAAAAGCAGTCTGTTGTCTTTGACCACTGACTCCTTTGTTGTGCAGGCCATTTCCTTTCTTCTAAAGTGGCTGAATGTCATTTAAAAGCACCATCTTCCTATCTTCTGCTCTTGACTGGCACTTCAATTATGTCATTGCCAGTAAAGGGTCTGCGTGCCATTATTCAGCATGATCTAAATTTAAATCTACAACATCTCCAACATGTGACACTTCTTCCTTGAAAGAGGTCAGACACGCCGGCATTAATAACTTTGATTAATTCTGACACATGGCTTTTCTGAGGAAAAAAAATCCATCCAGTGGAGCTAGTTATCACAAACTTCATTGAAAAGCAGGGTGTCAAATATTTCAACTTTCATCCAGGTTTCTGCTTTCAACTAAGACAGCGAGGTTTATAAAATTATTTTTGACATGTCAAGTAGTGTTCAAGCTAACATATTTATTCTGTCTACTAGTGTACAGAAGATGACTTATTATTACTCGCACTTTAAGGACTATAGATCATTTTGCTGTGAATGGATATCCGAGTTATTCCTCTTGACACCAGGGAGTGTATTATTTGTCTGGTCTTTGGTTGTTTTACTCCACTTGAAAGAAAAAAAAAACAACAAAAAACATTAATTTCCTCAGGGGACTGATGGATTGTGCTCACCTTCACGTTACTAGTATTATTTATCTTTTTGTCCAGTACACTACATTTTCATCACACTGTTCTCACCTGCAATTTGCCACCGTGTGTCCTTCAATCAGGAGAGCATAGCGTAATGAGACACTTACAATGAGGACAGATGTAATTTACACCGTCTCACTGTATTTATTGGAAAGTCGTCTGCTCACATCATGAAAGTGAGCAACGAGATACTCACTCATCCATCTTTACTGGAAAAAAAAAAGAAAAGGTGTCAGTAGCTTTTAAAATTGTACATCCTTTCAGATTGCACCAGCTGCTGAATAACATATCTCCCACATGTTTGTGGGATGAATTGCAGTTAAGTTACTGTAACATACCACTGTTTATGTTAGAGATACTGTGTGTGATTGAAAAAACAAAACAAAATAAATTAATTAATAAATTCACTGAGCAAAGAATTTCTAAAATATTTGGTCACTGAATGAGAAAATAAAGCTCACAGACTGGTTGAGATCTAAAGAAAATATCAGACATAGGAATAGTGTTATACAGTACAACCACATTTATCAGACTTCACCAGTGCTCAACATTGACTATTTGTCTAGAACTCATAATTTATGATAATACACTGTATTGTAAATATAGCCACTTATTTTAGTGGTTGAGTAATGCACATTATTTCCCTTTAGTTCATGAAAGTATACTGTTTCCTTCCATTGCACATTCCATTTGACATTTCATAAAACCAAGTGATAACAGTCCAGAGGCATCACAGGTTAAGTGTAGTAGCTAGTCCAAATAATCTAGTTCAGTCTTAGAACTCCTGCTCCAATTATTATGTCAGCACTTCCTGTAGTTGGCAGGTTCTGACTTCATCACTGTCTATATATAATATGTACATTACAGGGACTTTGAGTCATGCACAACAACTCAGTGTCTCTCTCTTTATCCCTGGATCCAGAGCCAGGTGGGCTGTTGAACGCAGAAGTATGGCAGTTGTTCATCAGTTGGCCTATCTGCCGAACTGCTCTCTAGATGGAAGTGCTGTTCATTGTATGTCAGACTTGCACCGCATTCAAAAACAAAATTAAAAATAGAGTTTCCATTAGCAGTGTTAAATGTGATGGATGTGAACCCTGTGCTGGCCAAAAACACATGTTATTGCTTAGATCATCCTGCATCCCTTGCCATCTATCACTCCTTGAACTCACCACCATCATCCAGAAATTCCTCTCCCATAATGACATTGTCACTACTTTACCGTAAACCACTTGAAATCTGTGTGTCAAAATGTTTGTTTCTCACACTATGCAAAAAAATAAAAAAAATATATATATACATATGATTGAATATAATAAGTAATCAAGAGATATGTTTATAAATGTGAATTATCGTATATGCTTAAAGTCAGTTCCTCACATGTCCAAATACTGTGTTACATCAAATTAAAGCTGCAGCTTGTTGCTGGAATATTTTTCCTAATTATGCTTTGCCTGTAACTATATCACCACATCATCTCATCATTCCATCCATTTTGCTCACATTCTTGCAATCATCTACACAGAGGATTATTGCAGCTGTCTGCTCATGATGAAATACTGGGATAAAATAAATTAAAGCATCAAGTATTTTTCTTTTTTTTTTTCTGGATGATTATGAGTGAGGCTGGTAAATTACCATGTTTATTTGACAGCCATCCTCCTGTAAACTCTGGTAAGCGGAACCGGAGACAGCCAGCCTATAAAACACACTGCCCTCCCCAGATCCAACTATTTATGAGAAGAAAAACAACAGACCTTAAATCACACCTCAAGAGGGTTTGTGGATTGTAGAATATTTCTCAACTGTCCTCATTTGGTATATTTTAATCAATGCATCAGGTTTGGATGCAATTTCTTTTTTTTCCATTCCACTCCACTGAGAGTTCTTCTCCTTTTGGACATTTCATCATCTGTTATAAATCACGTTGCTTTAAGTTTCTGGAGCTAGCTCTTGTGTCCTTAGAAGACACATTAATGTGTTTTATGCAAAACAGATTTGTATGTTCATTTGTATGTTTAAGCCACATATTAGTAGTTCGTATAATACAAAGTATTAAACTTTTTTCTCATTTGTGAGCCTGGTCACAAAAATTCTTTACTATATTCCATACAGTGCAGATGTATTTCTAACACATTTGTTATTTACACTGTCCTTCACTACATGTCAAGCTAGCTTTTGTTTAAAATAAGAGGAATAATGTGGTCATGCCTCAAAGCAAGTTTTTGCATGTTGGGGCGGAGAGGTCAGAGTGTGACCGTTCTTGTTATATTTGTTTTCTCTGTCTTGGGGGGTTACTATCAATCAGAGGTGAGAAAAAGAGAATATAATAATAAATGTATGATGATTAAAAAAAAAATGGCTATAGTAATGGGTGAGTGAACACTGCACATGGAACATGGAGGAAAATTAGTTTATGTAATCACCTGCCTTCAGCTTTGACACATTCATGCTGCATGCACTAAATAACTAAATACATAAATCACTGTTATTTGTTAACTCATTTAAACTTTTATTCAGTTGACTCGAGTACATGACTTCTTTTGAATTCATGAGCAGATTCACTTTCTTTTGAAAATATAAACAAATGTTGAGCAGGATTCCAAAAACACTTAATGATCAGTTGGAAAATGAGGATACTGAATGCTACCGTTCTGCGACAGCGCTCTGTCCACTCCTACTGAATACAAGATTTCACCTCCTCCACAGCCTGTGGTCGTCACTGTCTGATTTTCTTATTTGTGATGTGCTTTAGGAGACAGATCTGGAATGCATGCAGGCCAGAGAAGCAAATATACTCTGACCTCGTTCAGACCTTGCATTAAAATGTGTCCAAGGAGATCTGATCACAACTGGCTAACGCTAACACAAGATACAAATAGGCTGTATTTAAAAAAAAACTGTGAAATTATCCATTGCTTGTCTGAAGAGTGCTTCTGAAGCCTCTTTTCCATCTTATTCCATGTTGAAATTGGGTAGGATGAAGGTCTGGAAGCTAGCTGGAACATGCCCACTTTAGTTTAGTTATTGCAAGTTAACTATTTTAGCTTGTCTCAGCTCAAGCTAACCAATTAGGTTGTCATGAAATCTATGATTCAAATCAAAACTGTCGATCTATACTCATTTCTGATGTTGTCATGGAAACAGTATTATTAGATCAAGGATGGGTGGGAGTCCTATCAAGCAGGACCCTTGACAAACTCACGCTGAATGACAACAACCATGCAGTTGTCCGGGGCTTAGTCACAGCTGGTTACTGGCACCTTCAGTTGAGCCACGGCGGTGGAGCTGTGGAGCTCTCAGTGGGGAGGTCCACAGAAAGATCTCCCAGTTAAAATGTTGTTTCTGTGCCGACACAAGAAATGCGGCAGTTTTGCAGTCCCTGTGGCTTCATCACAGGAAAGTCTCAGCAGGAGTCTGGGCAAAGTTAGTTAGTACAAAAGGATACCCTACCTTTGGGGTTCCTAGGCTATAGGACCCACAACATAACTGTGAAGAAGCCCTGGGAGATTGCAATGTTGAGATGATTAAGCCAACACACAATTAGCACAGGCTGCAAGCTGCTTAGCTAGGCTTTGTCTTATTGTTGTAGTGTCGAAATAGAATAGGCAGACTTAAAATAAGTTAGCAATGTTTATTTTGACAAAATGAGGCTTTCCCAGTACTGTAGGCTATCAGTTCATCAAGACATAGACAAATGAACACACCATACAGTGGCCAAACTCAAAAAAAATAGGGTTCACTTCAAACAAATATGGCAAACTTCACACATGAATTCACTCTGTTACACTTCAATCAGGTATTAATTACTTGACTGAAGTAGGCCTACAGTTTTTTGGGAAGTGACCCAGGCAAACAGAAGACAAACTAAAACATAAGTTAAAGTCATTCCGCCCATACCAGCCATCGGAAACACAGGCTCTAAAGCCGGGTGGACTAAGAAGAAACAAACCTAATGCAGCAGTAGCAAGGACAGCAGGAAACGATGTTAACATATCACTGTAACACAAAAAATGCAAAATTACAAACACACTCTACACAATTTATTAACAAATGTTTAATGTACTAATACTAAAAACCTTTAAAAGATTGTACCTGCGCATTGTGAAAACCTCACACACAGTCCTGTTCGATCAGCCCAGGGTCATCACAATCATCTGGCTTTTTAACTGTATGTGGTCCTATCATAGAATCATTCATTAAAATCCAATATTCATTCTACCATTAAAACATCTGGAAACACCAAACATTAAAAGGACTTACTAAATACATTGATCAAACAATTGACACATTGACATAGCAGGCCCAGCACACAACCTAGCCCCCCAAAACTGGCATCTCATGGGCAAACATATGGCCCACTTCCTTTTTAACTCCTAGTGATGATGGGGGTACCTACTCACCCCGCGGTATGACCATTACACTTTGAATTATTTTTATTCCAGTTTGTATGCAATGTGGCTTGAAAGATTCCCATTGTTACTTTGACATTTATTTTACCTTCTGGTATGATGAGTAACCATAACAATGAGAGAGATTTTTAAAAGTGGAGCAGCTGATTGAGGTTTCAAGAGCCCTGATAATATTCAAGTTTAGACCCAAAATATCAAATTACTTCAGGAGGACATATTGTGGATGCAAAGCAGGAGAAAAGCAGAGGGAGAGAAACAGAAAGTTTAAACTCTTCTCAAGATCATAATGTGGGAAGTGAGAACTCTCGCAAATAAGATAGACGACTTTGTCGCTTTAACAAGGATGCATCTTGAGTATCAGCAATGTGTTTCACTAAGACACAGCTGCAGGAACATTTTCCCAACTCCAACATCTCTCTCCCTGACTTTCAGAAAACAAGTGCAGACAGAGGAAAGCAAAAACGGGGAGTAATGTAAATGCAGTTTTTGTCAACAAGAGATGGTGTATTGACATGCTGCTTTGAAACAGTTTCTGCAGCCTGAATATTGAACTGTCAGCTGTAGGTCTTTGTCAATAGTATCTACTGAGAGAGCTCACCAGTCCAACCATTAGCTGGTGCCAAGCTTGCATGTGATGTCATCAACTCAGTTGTGGCTATGACACAGATGCAACAACACTATGCCTTCATGTCTATCTGGAGATTTTAACCACCTCTCTTTCTTTCACATTTCCAGCAGTTTGCTAACTGCTCTACCAAAGAAAGTGTTATCTACAAAAGCTCACTGCAGATACTCCAACAAGGTTTCTTTGGAAATCTTCCATTTATTAAGTTGCTAACTGCTCTTAACTCACATTTCATGCACTCTTCAGTGCATGATCGCTCAGTCGGCCATGTCTAAAAACTTGCACAATCATCACTCACACGCAGACACATCTCGCAGTTACAACCAATCCCAGCATAGTGTTAGAGGACCAAACACAAAACACAATATCAAACAAACAAAATACATCATTGTGTGTGTGTTACATGATGGCTATAGGCATATATCTTGTCTGAATGACCTGGTCTCAGAAAGGTAAATAAGGCAAAGCAGTGGTATTTCCCTCTACAACTTACAAACCCACTGTTTTGTTGTTGTTTGTTTGTTTTTTGATATACTATTATTTATCCCCATGGAGAAATTCTTTCTACGCATTGGACCCATCTGGGCTGCTGGACCCAGAGTGGTGGGCTGCTGCCGTGCGGTGCCTGGGTTAAAGGCTGAATAAGTCATCATAGGAACTTGAAGGAGCTCTGCAGGAATGTTTTGAGGCTATAGACTTGTCTGCACTCTGGTAGCCACACAGAGATAACATCAATGCCATGACTGAGTATGTTACTGACTATATTAACTTCTGGATGGACCATGTTGCAAAGAGGCACGGCAAAGCTGTCAAACCCAATGACAGGCAATGGGTAGCTCTCTTTCAAGCATTTTAAATGAATCTGGGCATCTGATTGGTCAGCTTTTTTGATCATATAAATTTACCTGATATGGTACAAAAAAATTCACCCCCCCTATACAGTTGTCATGAAAATAAAACCTAACTCTACAGACCAAAAACAATTTTTGTACTGGGCTGTGAATATGTTTAATTCTGCTACAAAGTTGGTCATTTTAACATGGGAGTCTGTGGGGATTTGTGCTGTTTTGGAGCCAGTAACTAGTGGTACCCAATGGATGAACTGCAACAAAATGTATTACCTGAAATGTCTTCAATTGGAAGTGGAATGTTTGCCACTTGGTATACTCATGTGAAAATGACATTTGTGTCTATTTGCATGTAGATCAGGAAGGTCAGGTCTGATCACTCGACACATTTTGATACACTCTTTATTGGCAAGTGTGAACACATTTATTAAGCACTGACAGCTTGTGGCAGGATATTACAAGTCACATTCGGATGCAAGGTCTAAACAGGGCCCCTGTGTTTATGAAGCCATACTGATGTAATCTGTGCAGAATAAGAGATGTTTTTTGAGAGTAGTATAGTTAACACCTACCAGATGTGGTCTAAGAAAGGACAAGCTGTGACCTGACAAGAGCAGGTAGTTAAGACTCACTGATGCACATAGGAATCTTGTCCCATCTCATCCCAAAGAAGAAAACAAATGATTGAAAACCTTAGTTCCAGCTGTGATGGAAAGGTGTCAGAACATATACAGTAAGTCCCAACACAAGTGCCAAACAAAGACCTTTGAGTGTGAAAAGATCAATGAAAATAAGTCCCCTGATCTTACTCACTTGCCAGTTGTTTTGCTTTGTTTTGTTTTTTTTTACATAATGTGGAAGGAGATAGCAGCAGAATCCACTTTGAGAAGAAGATAACCTGACAACCAGCATGTTGCTAGACAAGGTTTAGCAGTGGCTGTAAAGGACTTAAAAGGGACCCTGGCTACCAAGACATTATTGTCCTATGTGAGCAATGTTTATACTAGCAACATATATTTATGTCTTATGAAATAGGAAAAAATATTTTCACTCGTAGGCCGCCATTGTTGGTTAAGTCATAATCCTTCCTGGGTAGTGACATCATGAGGTTCCATTCATTTTACCCTACAGTGCAAAACCATGTCATCTGTACAATCTCTCCACTTTGAACCTGAGAGAGAAGTAAGCGAGGAGGATAACACTAAAGACAAAAGTCAAAATGAGCTTCAAAATGAAGACGAACAAAGACACAAAGAGGCAAAGACATTGGTAAGTGTGTGGCAACTGCATTGTGATGCCAACTGAGAGGGAAAGCTTTTCTTTTAAGGAGCTCCACTTTCTGTCATCAGCTGTTGAAGGTAAGCATGTCTAACTGTCCTTTGATTAAATCAATGCCACCAAATAATATCAGTTATTATGGGCTGCCCTCGTCAGCCTCCATGACCAAGAGGGTGGTTTCCTACCAAATAGGAAGGAATCAGGTCGCCAACAGGTAAGTCAAAACACCATGCCAAGTTATTACCTTTTTCTTTTTTTTGACATGCAGTAAAATGTTTTTAGAAATATATAAAAATGTACTATATGGGCTGAGCAAGTGGCCCATACACTTTATTGTATATAACAGTGAAATTCCACCTTTGCATTATATTACACTTATCTAATTTCATCATAACAACGTTATGTTTCTACTGAATTAGAATTAGTTTAAGTCCTCAAATGAAAAACTCCAGTAGGTAGACAAAGTATTCATAATTTTAACATTTACTCTTCTACTACAGAGTGGGCTTTTTAAATCAGCAGTTACAGGTTACCTGTGCATGTGTATGTGCATGATCTGGATGGCCTCTCTTGTGGAGACTCTGACACAGAGGAAAGACCGTCTGCCACCGTAGCCATCATGTAGCCATAGTCCTCTTCAACAGCCACAGGTCTTGCTCTGAACCTCTTATGAATTTTGCTCCAGCAGATTTTGAACTTGGGTTCACAAACTCTCACCATCTTGAGAAATGGGCTGTTCAAAAACAGAAATATCAAAATAGGTTAAAATTTCAAATAATGTAAGTACAAAGTAATGTGACACATTTTGCCGACAGTTTACCTACCTGTTCCCTTTTCACATTGTTGCGAGCACTGAGGATCATGGATCATCCCATCGTATCCAAAATGTGTTCTCTTAGGAAGGTATTTGTGGTACATGGTACACCTGAAATAAATTATCATTTTAAATAATACAAACAATAAAATGAACAATTCTGAGTCAAATTGAGCCATTAAAATACTGCCTAATGATACTGTGAAACTTTTTGTGTCAGGCCTACATGTAAATATACCTCCACTGATGTTGTGTGGATGCTCTTTGTCAGATGACCCAGGTATTTCACAAGGCACTTCTCTTTCACTGTCTTAACCAGTGCGTTGTGGACTTCAACTCCTGGCCTTAATCACCTGGGACCTTTCATTTTGCAGTTCCGTGACTATTAAGGAGCCACACTTTAAACAATACAATACAATAGCCACACTTTAAACAATACAGCAGCTGTTTTAGTTGTTCCTCAAACACTAAAAAGAAACAGTCTGTTTTCTTCATGTGTGTCAATTGAAGCATGTGATTCCTGGGGGCTCTGTAAAGGCTCTGATGAACTTATGTTCGAATCTGACTGTCTGTACTGTGGCTGACTGCCCTCACTGAAGAAGTCATCATCTGAGAGGAAAAGATCCAGAGACTGACTGTCCTCCTGTAACAGTTTTTTTTTTTCTTTTTCAGCTCATTTTCACAATTAGCAGCATGAACGTGGTCTGTAGTAATAAGTTGGTACGCATCAGCTGGCCACTGTACCACTGCATCAGATGTGTATTTTTCCGTCTGAGTTGCTCTCTCATTCGTGTTTGGAGAACGCTGTAGACTTGCGGACTGCTGTGTTGACTGATCGGGTGACTCATTGTCAGCTTTCTATGTGATCGTAGATCGTAGTTGTTGACATCCTCGCAGGAGAACATCCAACATCTCCTCCCAATGGTGTTCCTTCAAGTGGACTTCATTCGTTTCCCGAGGGCGCTTTGTCTGTTTATGTCAGATAACTGGAGGCACGGATTTTGGCTTTCATCTCCATTTATAACTGGTAGCACCTGTGAGCTTGATCATCAGCTTAGGTCAGCTAAATGCAAATGCATCAGAAGAGAAGTGGCAAGAACATAGCCATGGGTCATTTGGAAGCTGTGCATGTCCACAAGCAATTTCCCACTTCTTTTTTCTCTTTTTCATAATCTCTTCTTGTCACTTGGAAAGCTGTGTAGACATATATCACTCAACCTTGTTTCCTTTTGAATGAAAATTACACCCAAAGCAGCACAATGTGGCATTATTGTGGTTTTCTCACTCCTGAAAGCAAGTGAATACAGAGCGAAAGCTACTAGCGGCTTGGCACAGGGAACAACGCAACCTATTTACATCATCAAGTAAGTAAAACAATGGCTGCGATTGTAGGTTAGAATATATGTTATATGTGCTATTTTTAAAGAAACAACAAATTTTCATGCTTTTTTAACAACACATTCTAGTATAATACAAACATTAAAACATATTTATGCCTATCACAGTGAAGTTTCCTTTTAATATTTGCTAACTTGTGGCCAAGTTTCACACAGAAACAGCAGCAACTTTTTACATAAAAAAATAAATAAAATAAAGCTACAGTGAACAAGTTATAGTGCTGGCTAAAAGTATGATTAAAACATAAAGCACAAGTCTCTGCTATCAAGTCATACTTTATCATGTGAAGTATTATTTCACCTAGAGCCTTTTCAATGGAAACTTAAGAACAGGGATATTTCAGTCAGACAGCTCCATACAAGGACAATCAAAAAATGTGGGCGACAGGTCACTCTTTTAACTAGCATATTATGCAAACAATAACAATCTGTCAGCTGGCACACTGTTTTGATCATCTTCCTTTGTTTTGCTTGTTGAGAACCAGATTTTGTGGGGGCGTTGAAGGCACATTATGCTGAAATTAAAATGAGGCATTTGTCCTTGAATCAATAGACTACAATTTATCTGTTTCCTGTATTTTTGTTGATTAGTCAGTCCATTTTTATTTCTTTTTTTTTTTCACTGACAGTAAGACTTTGGTAAACCAAGAATTTATTTATTTTTTTTGTAAATTGAATTATTTACAGAAAGGTTCAACATCACTCTTTTCGCTTAAATGTATAGTTTTTTCAATTTCCTAATAGACACAGGCCATTTTCAAAACAGCACATGAAACCACTAGTGTCTGGTAATTTTGCCTAATTCTAGTTTATACTATGCAGCATGCATAGTTTTTAGTGTTTTTTTTTAGGCGGCATGCTACATATTAACCATGACCACTGGACTAGTCTGCAGTACATAGCATATACTATATTGTGCCATGGATAGTATGCAATCTGCAATTTTTATGCTGTGAAATGCCGCATCATGATGCCATTTTGACATTGGCTATTGTGTAATTGATTTTCTTTCAGGTCTGTTTCATCTGATATCTGTGTAACAACTTTTTTTTTTCACCATGCCACACCATGTTTCCTTGATTGTCACGCCATTAATCTCCAGATTTGAGGTAACATTTTGTCCACACTTTAATAAAACCCGTCATATAGTTGTGAGTACTTTGCATCGTCTCTGTCTGCAAAAGCAATCAATACTTCCCATCTCACTTGTAGAAAAAGTGCTGCTTCACATATGCAGGCAATTGTCAGAATCCCACACAAGATTCAGCAAGGAATTAATCTTTCAGCGGATGCCCTGATGTGTTACCTCCATTCATACAGACGTGGTAGTCAAAGGATAAATGTAATAAATATGAGTAAAAGAAGCCATTTAGTGGCTGCAGCAGAGGATTATATTTATTAAAAAAATGCTAGTGGGGGCCTTCACAGCCACAGTTTTTAAGCAGTCAGCGTGGCCTCTGAAAGCAATGTTCAGTCTCATTACCTCTTAACAGCCTTATTAGAGTCCATCTCCAAACCTCTTACATGACATCAAAAGTGTTCCATTAAATTGTGACATCTTGTTCAAAGTTGTAGAAGCTATTAAAATGTAGTAGTTAGAAGAGTGCAGAAGTGGGTGAAACATTTATTATTTTTTTTTCTTTTTTATGTGAAGCTTTCTGAAGCTTCATTTAGGAAGAAACAGAAGCATATGGTGATGGTTAAAGCTTACCAATTAATTCTTCCCTCAAGGGAGAGTCCTGTAGTAACTGTACTTCCCACATGATCATTAACCATAAATATCACAGTCTCTTGACCCAATCATCCCTGGTGTAGTAGAGCTAATACCGCTTAATTAAAATCCTCTTAAGGATTCCAATGTTTGACCTCTGGAACACACTGTCTAGGTCATCATAGGGGAATCATTTAGTTCACAATATGTTGAACGGGTAGTAGGAAATTAAAAAAAATAAATCAAAATTAATCACTTGTTTAACATACATGGCACCAGTTGATATAATAAAAACACAACTGACAAATTCATTTTTAAAGATTTCATTTTGACAGAGACAGCTGATCAACTGTGACCATTCAATTTCCATGTTGGGTGTCTAGGTATTTTAACTATATCAACAAATTCACTTTGTTGATATAGTACAGTGGGGAGAAAAAAGTATGTAGTCAACCATCAACTGTGCAAGTTCCCCCTCTTAGAAGATGAGAGGCCTGTAATTTTCACCATAGGTGCACTTGAGAGACAAAATGAGAAAAGAAATCCAGAAAATCACATTGGCTGATTTTTAAAGAATTTATTTGCAAATCATGGTGGGAAATAAGTATTTGGTCACC
>JBAMYA010000021.1:11531449-11550840 GCA_037176975.1 Arrhamphus sclerolepis | reverse complement strand
TCATTGTGAAACCTTTTCTTGTACTTGTTCATCATCATTATTATTATTATTGTTGTTATTATTATTATTATTATTATTACTATCAAGGGCACAGGAAACAGGAGCACAAACTGGAAGGGGAGAGCGTTGCGCCATGAAAGGGTTTTCACGACAGAGGAGACCCATTTCATTACATGGACGACCATTTATATGAGAGGTACAACTTCTCACAGCCAGGACTGGAATACTTCTGTCTTACCTTGGGCCACATGTTGCCTCTGTGACCCACAGGAGCGTTGCACTGACTGTCTCACAGTCTGTCTGCGGCTCTTCACTACGGGCAGTTTCATGTACTCGGTGGGAGATGCGGAGTGAATCAGTAAGCATACAGTCTCCAGAACCTTCCACCAAGTCACCTCAGTACTGACCAACTTAATGGGGAAGTTCATTGTTTTTCCAGGCCACTTCCACTCACACACCATAAAACACAGATTTTATGACATTGCAGGTAAACCATTTAATTGATTTCTCAACCTCCAAAGCACTAATCTTACTGTTGTCACGTAGTGCATTAAATGCAGCCTGCTCTCATCACAGGTTTCCCCAGAGTGATTGGATGCATTGATGGCACTCTCATCCCCATCTCAAGCTGTTTGGGTGAGGATGAGGGGGATTATATAGACCGACACAACAACTAAGGCCTCAATGCACAGGTAAATCCTGCAGGGATCACTTCCATCAGGATACACAAAGCAATCCTTGATTCAATGATCAGTTCATGTTGATCTGAATTCTGGACACATTAAGTGTGAAAACATGTTTAAAATTACCCAGCAAAAATTATGCCACAGAACATTAATAATAATTAATAATAAATGTGTACATTAGTGCAGTGCTGATGCCGGGGCACTACTGTAACTAAAATGTCCTTGCAGATCACCTGTGATTGGAGGTGCATCATCACCAGCCTTGATGCCAAATTGCCCGGTTCTGTTCATGACTCCTGTGTACACTGTTCCACAGACTGCGGTGGGGTATGGCAATTGTACATTTCATTGTATCTGTAGGTTACAGCATGCACTTCAAAATGCAAATAGTAATAGACGTTACCCTTATCCCCTCCACAGGAGACTTCAGTAGGGTCCTGGTAAGTGCCCCTGTCCTCCACCCTTTCCTGATGAGACCATATCCAGACCCTGAACCAGGACCACAGAGCAGATACAATGCTGCCCACAACCACACAAGGTTGAGAACACCTTTGGAAATTTGAAAGGCTCGCTTCCCATCCCTGCGCTGTCTGGGAGTGGCCCCAGACCATGCATGCCAAGTCATAGCTGCCTGTTGTGTGCTACAACATATAGCACAAATCAGGAAGGAACAAGTGCCCCCTGTAAACCTCCAGTTCCCAGATGTAGTGGAGTTCATGCTTAAGCTTTCTGATCTTCAGTTTTAAATCCTCAAACTCTAACTGTGTCTTCTCCATTTTGAGGTCCACTTGCAGGGTTCTTGTAAGGGTCCCGACCGGGTCAGCTACACTCTAAAATATGGAAAAAATGGTTGATGCATGGGAATTGTCTGAGCTAGGAATAATCTTCTGTACAATGCGATAGATTGGGTGGTGTTTCACAATCTTTGGATGACTGAGGGCCAATTTAGAAAGCCGGCATTGGATTGAGGGCTACGCATGAGACAATGGAACATAAAGTAATTCCAAAATGAATTACATATATGCATAATATGAACTAAAGGGACAATCTTGATTTATACATGTGTGAATTCCCTATTGGAATGAATAAAAATAATTATCCAATTTGGAATCATGAAAGACATTTATGCTCCATTTTTGTATCAACAACTCAATTGTCTTGGCATGCTAAAAAAATTTAGATATAATTTAATGCAAACATTTCATCAAATCACCTTGAAGACTACCAGAAATGCCTGAGGGCCCCAATCTGACAACCTCAAAATGAACTTGTATGTGTGGACTTGCATGCCTGTGGTGCTTTCACATTTCAGCACTGACCCTTTGCTAGGGAGGGAATGTCATATTAACTTTGATGTTTCAGTAATTATAGATATCATTACCTTTCGGGATCCTTTTTGGCTTTGGTCAGCCTAGCAGTGTCTGTATTCACAGATGTGGAGGGTTGAGGATCAGCTGGGGGAGAGGGGTGTGTTTCTTCCTGCAACATTTACATAGCAGTAATTTTGAACATTGAGGTACTGATTGTTTTTCGGCCCCATGTGCTCACCACCACCACCACCCAGGCATAGCCTATAGTGTCTACACTTCCACCATCTATTTTGTAGGCACTTTAAACTCTACAACAGATGGCTAGACACTGGAGCGACACCTCTACAGCTCTCTCAGAGGTCCCAGAAACGGTGTCCTCATCTCCAAGGTCCACCTGTGAATATGGTATAGAAGCATTCCATTAGCCATGAACCAACAGCTGTTGGTTATTCTGGTGCATGTGATAGTTAAGTGACACACCTCTGTCTGACATGCAGTGTGCAGTGGCAGCTCTGGCACTACCACCACTACTGCATCACCATCAACTGAGGGGATAGTGGCTCGGCCTGTTAGCACAGTCACCATCAGTCCACCACCCATGATTTGACACCTATAGGTGCATACATACTTAAAACATATTTGCTGTGGGAGCTGTCTCCAGGGTCTGAAGAGACCCCACCCTCCACCCCCTCCATTATGGGGTGACCCACATTGTTGGCAAGGGCCAGCTCCTCTGCAGGGATGTAGTCCTTGGTGGAACCACCAAACCCTGTCGTTTAGAGTTTTTTTGTTTTTTTTTCCTGTTTGCTGCAGCAGTGCAAAACAAAAGGGAGAATGTGGTGACACTGAAGCTGTTCCCATGGGGGATTAACGAGGTGACAGGCCAATAGAAACCATACAGCCAGAGGTAATACCCAGGGAATGGATAAAGGATGTGATGTTCAAGTAAAACAGAATTTGTGATGCCTACACTTCCCCCTAGTATTACAGGACATTTATTTGATAAAGAGAGAAACAGACATTTCACAACATTTTAGGGCACTTAAAACAGCACCATTAGTGCCAAGTGGATGTTTTTGTTTGTTTGTTTGTTTGCTTTTTTCTTTTTTTTTTACTTTAGGGTATTTCATGTCATTCAATTGATTGCTTTATTTACAGAGGGAGCTTATATTTTATACATTTGCCACCACCACGTTCGAACACAGCTCAATATCTGGATGGATTTCATTCATTGTTAATTTCCCACTGGGATGAATAAAGTATCTGTCTAGGCCACTAACTTGGAATATGGATATGATTTAAAAGTGGCCAAGGCTTCAAGCTTTTTTTCCAGCCTGACATTATTTTAGAAGGACCAACTTACCGGATGCAATGTTGTTGTATGTTTATTTTTTAATCTGCTCCCATGACCTTAACACCCCTGAGGGATTGCATCTAGGGAAGATGACTTAATAATTAATTGTCATACATACCCACAATTCATTAGCACAAAACACTGATTTCATGGGATTCACGGCTGTGATCAGTGTCAGAAGTATGAGCAAGTTATGCATTTATGCTGTCCATTATACGTTACCAGGTATTTTGTCTCCTTTTGGCATCAGCAATGGTGTTAGACTTTTTTACATAGGTTGTCTTTTACTTCTTCATATTTCATCACAATGAGTCGCTGTTCCTCAAGAAGGGCGTTCTCTCTTTCCCTTCTATGGCAATCAGGATTGTGATTGGTCCGCTACTTCAGAATCTGCCCTTTTATACGTACGCGTTCACGGGTCTTGATAAGACAAACCTGGGTTGAGTTATCGAGTTGATTAACAGCGTTGTGACCCCGGTTATCCTGACTGGGTTTGGTAGGGTTAGTTGAATAGATCTCAGTAACCCAGGAAAACCCTGATTTGTGATACAGACCCCAGGTTAAACGAGTTACAAATAAACACACACAAAAGTGTGATTTACATGGTGTGCAGAAAACAGAGCAATTAAAGTATAACCTGCTTTAAATTCATAAACTGTTACTATCTTCAAACTGAAACGATAGATTTTTAAGTGTAATCTGTGTTTAATGTGAGTATGGCAGTTCCATATCATCAATTTAAGCAGATAAAGCAGTGCTGAAAAATCCATTCTGAGCACCTTTGTCATTATAATGAAATTTTATTTACTCCATCCAAACAAGAATAAAACAGCTAAAATTCAGATGTAAACAATAACCCTGCTTAGCAAGATATTTACTTCATATTCTTTTCCTCTTGGGTGAAAATCTTCCACAGTGTCAGTCAGGTAAGTCTCATGATTTAAAATTTGTTAAGACTTAAGTGCTTTCCACCCTTGTGGATTTTATGTCATTACACCATGCATATATTACATTATACATGTAATGATGCAAATGTAATGAAAAATTATTTTGCTGTTGTTATCGAAGGTGGTGGAGCTCAATATATCAGGCTGAAACTTGTGATTATTTCTTTACTAATTTGTTTTTATTTTCTGAGTTGATTGATTCAGAAATTCTGAAAATAATCTTTGTTCCCAAAGAAAGCTTACCATAATGACTAGCTTCATCAAAACAGAGGTAATTAGACAGAAGTATAAGAAATGACAGATAAACAACCTATTCCTTATTTATATTGTCTCGCAAAAAAGTTAATCTTTAGCAAAGCTTTGCAAAACATCTGATGAGTTCTACATATTTAACCATATTTAACCATAACCCTATACTTTGTTCATCAAAATTTTACTTCTAAAAATACATCACAACTAAAGATGTAAAAGAAAATAAGTAAGGAAAAGAAAATGATCTCCTAAACTGATAAAAGCAACCCGTGTAAGGGTGGCCACCCCAGATTAAATGAGGAGGTTAGAGTTGATCATAAGTTTGTTTTTTTGTTTTTTTCCTTTTCTTTTCTTTGTGTTGTTTATGGGGTTCTACTGGAATTATATAGTCAGTGAATAAGACACAGGCAATAGATATTTCATTCCAGACCATCCACAGCAAACTGCAATGTTCAATGTTCAATGTTCGTTTTTGCATTTAGCATGACTCTAGTTAATATGGCAACAGTCAAACTCCCATAGCAGGAAATTATGAATAGCTTATTAAATAAAAACATAGGACTGTAAATTTAAAGAACTCATGAGTCCGTAAACGTCAGCGTCCCAATCATGGGTTTTATTTATTTATTTTGTTGAAATGTTAGCTTGCAAATTGAGGTGAGACTCAGACAAATAAATTGATTCATAAGCAGACTGACACATACAATTCAAAGTGAACTTCTCTGCTGTGACATTTAATGCTGCCTTTCCCATGTGGCTTGGAGAAAACAGGAATGATAAGGGCACTTTAATTAATTCTCCTGCTGTCTCACACCCCATCCATTGCTCTCCTTTTTCTTCAAATAAAATGATAAGAATTTCCTCCATGCTCTTTCATTCTGTGTCCTTCTATCAAATCACTGTTCTCAAGTTCCTTTATCTGTCTATCATCTCAGCAGGAACATCTCTTTAAACCTCTTTCTTTAAGTCATGTTTTAACATTGTAAGTCATGTCGAAAAAAAAAAAAGCAAACAATACCAGGTGCTGCCTTGTTTTTGCTTCTGTTGTCATTGATGTTTTTTTCAGGGGGTATCTGGCAGTCCCAATAATTATTTTTGCATGACTAAACTGAAACCTGATCACTAACCAAGTCAGATATGGAGTTATGGACGAAGCTAAAGTCATAGAACATATGGCTCCTCAGCACTGATCACACATGAATACAATATCATTTTCTCGTATTAACTTTCTGTGAAAATGAAAACAGAGAGGAAAACATTTAACATTTACCTGCTCTATTAATCTTGAAAAGCCTAATCTCTCTATATATGAGATGAGACCAGTCATCCATTTTCAAACTGATACCGATAGAGCGCTTACCTCAGAGTAGAGTTTTTGTTTTCCCGCAATGACGAAGTGGTTTGGATACTTGGCCAGGATGCTTTCTCGATATCTGCCAGGCCTTTTTCTACCTGAGAAAGACCTTGAGGCAGACCCAGAACTCACTGCAGAGAATATCTCTATGCTGGCTGGGGAGAACACCTGTAGACCAGGACCACTTCTGGCATCACGTTTCTCGGTAGTGTTTGTTGGAACATATTGATGGATGCTGGAACAGTAGAGGAAATTCTGAGCATCAGCAAGTATAGCGGTTGTGCACTTGGTAGCAAGGGAGAGATGAGCAAGGTATTTTCATTTAAAAAGACAAGTGGACTGCAGGATGTATTTGGAACAAACCATGAAGAGGGCTGTATGTCAGCACAAACCATTGCTCTCATTACTTTTCCAATTAAAGTGCCCATGTTGAACAGTATACATGCTCTGTCCTCATTGTGCATCCCTTTGCCCAACTTGACAACGAACATTATCATTGAACAATTACTTCTCCTTCAGTCCAGGAAACATTTTCTTTGTAAAACTGAAAACAAATATGAAACACGTAACCACTTGTGTTTTTTAATAGATCTTACAAAATTAAAAATGTTGTTACATTTAGTTTAGAAGCAAACCATGTAATGTGCGACTCAAATCACTCATACTACAACTCATAATGCAGCAGTAACAGCTTTGTGGACTTGAACCATATTAGCTTGTACAAAAATATACAGCACAGATAATAATCAACATAATCATCAATGTGCAAGTAAATTATCCTATGAGACAACTCAATATTTAACACTCACAAGCAATGTCTCTCCAAGGCAAAAACATTTCAAGAAGAACCTACATAGCTGAACTGTATGCTGTGTGGATTAATAACAACATCCTACATCCTTGTCTCAACTTCCAGTGTCAAGTTTTCCAGTGTCACCCATTGCAACCAGTAGGTCTTAATAAGAATAAGAAATCCTTTATGAGTCTCGCAGTGGAAAGAAAATTGCATTACAGCACCAACTTCCTAAAGCTAAGGAAACTATATATGCCATGAGAATCTACATACGTCTAATACATCTGATATATGATGTCAGATACAACAAAAAGATACGTTGCAGTCAAGACCTTTCTGACAGTGCTGTCATTAGTTTCAGGGAGACAAATTCCTGCTCTGCTTTGACTCTTGTCTCCTATTCATGCCACTATGGATGGCTCTGAAAGTCTTGATCCTTCATGCATCGATAGTCTTGCAGATGGCTCTACAGAGTTCCTGCATTTAACTCTGGATTCAGTTGCTCCTCCGAAAAGGAAGTTAGTTAATCCGAGAAAGTCTGCTCACTGGTATAATGCAGAAATGTGGAGCCTTAAACAAAAATGTAGAACGTTGGAAAGAAAGTGGCGCTCCACAAACTTAAAAGAATCCCCTCTAGCTTGGAAGGATAGCCTGGTAATGTATAAAAGAGCTCTTTGGAAAGCTAGGAAAACGTATTATTCATTATTTATTTGAGATTATCAGAATAACCACAAATTTCTTTTCAGCACTGTTGCCAAGCTGACTCAGAGTCACATAGAGTCATGTATTCCATCCCATTTAACTGCTGATGACATTATGAACTTAACGAAATTGTAAAAATTAAGAGGTCAAAGTCATCATTTTCTACCAACTATGGAGATTACATTAGAAAGAGCAGAAGCTGTAGCTGTACTGGTTCTTACCTAGACAAGTTCTCTCCTATTGATATTTGTGAATTAACTTCAGTTGTCTCTCACTCAAAGCCATCTACATGTTTACTGGACCCTGTTCCTTCTCAGCTATTTAAAAAAGTTTTTACCCATGATAGGTTCTGTAATCCTGGATCCTGTCAAACTCTAATAATTACATATCTAGGAGGTTTTAGGATTGCAGTAATTAAACCTCTACTCAAAATACTTCTTTGAATTCTGACGATAGTCAGCTACAGGCTTATTTCCATCCTTCTATTTATTTATAAAATTCTTATGAAAATTATTTTTATATCATTTAAATGGTGACCTTTGTAGGAACAATATTATGATGAGCTTCAATCATGTTTTAGACGTCATCATAGTACACAAACTGTGATGGTCAAAGTCATCAATGACCTTCCCATGGCTTGTGGCAGTGGATCTGCCCTTCATGTCCTCTTGGATCTCAGTGCAGCATTCAACACCATTGACCACTAGATTAGAGCAGGTTGTTGGACTTACAGAAGTGGCATTAAATGGTTCAGACCAATTTCAGTTTGCTGTTATAAATAATGATTGCTTCAGTTGTGCTAGGGTCAGCTATGGAGTATGACCTACTCAGGAACTTCGATGTCGTATTTGATGAAGATTTGTTTTTTAACTCTCATGTGAAACAGGTCACAAAGTCAACGTTCTTTCATTTGCATAATGTCTGGAAAACATCCTGACTCAAGAGGATGCAGAGAAATTAATCCATGCCTTGTTAAAAACCTTCAACTGGTCCAGAATGCTGCAGCATGAGGTCTAACCAGAACTGGGTATAGAGATCACATCTCAGCACTTCCAGCTTCATTACATTGGTTCCTTGTTGAATTTAGAATTGAAATCAAAATACTACTTCTTACATATAAAGTTTCGAATGACAAAGCTCTAATATATGTGAATAATCACATAGTTCCATACTGTCCTAGTAGAAGACTCTGCTCCCTGAATGCAGGTTTATTTGCTGTTCCTCTATTGTGGAATCAACTCCCAACCTCGGGCTGGAGACAGAATCCCTATCTACATTTAAGGTTAAAGTTATGACCTACGTTTTGATAAAGGCTTAAACTCTGTAGTCTCTTAGATCACCTCCTAGTTATGCTACTATAGGCCTAGGCTGCTGGGGGGAGTCCTGTTGTACACTGAGCATCTTCATCCTGTCTTATTGCAGTCTCAGATTGTCCTGAATCATTTAAATAGAATCAGATTTCTCTATCTTCTGTAGTCTCGCTATTTTCTCTCTTCTCGTTTTTTTTCAGATGCTCTTGTGGTGATGTTGTGCTCCCTCCTTACCTCCTGAACCTTCCCAAGTCCTCCAACTTCTGACCGTCCTGGCGTTTACTTGCACCTGTTGATTGGATGACGCTGTGGGATGCCCGCCTGGATTTTTATTTATTACATATCTTTACATAGCCTATTATATATTTAAATATTCTTAGACCAGGTAGTTGTATATTTTGTAAATCTCCTCTGTCCTTCATTCCTGTTCCTCCTCATTTCCTCCTTACCCGGCTGGTCTTCAGCAGGAGGGTCCCCCTAAGAGCCAGGTTCTGTCCAAGGTTTCTTCCCAAGAGGGTTTTTTTTTTTCTTGCCACTGATGGCATTGCCATGTGCTCGGGGATCATGCTCTGGGTTTCTTAAGCACTTAGAGATGACTTGTTTTTAAATATGCGCTATATAAATAAATTTAACTGAATACATAATTAAAATCTATAGTGTATATGTTCTCCGTACAGAACACACACATGTTCAAACAGCTCAACAACATATCAAATACCATCTGGAATTACAGGATCCGTGGAAAGCCCTCCATTACAGTTCTTTTAGTGTGTATCAGCATCATAATGGTTACTATTTTTAGGTTGACTTCAGAGAGAGGTCATCTCTGAGTGTATTACCCAAACAAACAGAAACCGCAAGGGCAGGACATGTTAGTCATGCTGGAAGTCTGTATATAAGCACTTTTACCCCCAAGTCGTGGTGAGATGTTGGCTTCAGAGTCACATGGACCAACAATTGCATAGGATAATTAAATTCTATTCAAACTCAAAATACCTTTATCCTGAAGGGAAATTCAGTTGTTGCAGTAGTCGTCACGATTTGAGTCTGTTCAAAGGCTCATCATAGACAGTTATAGCTGTGAGCAGGAAAGATCTCCTGTAGCGGTCTTTGTTGCAGCGAATCTGAAGAAGCCTCTGACTGAAGACATAAGCTGTTTTCTCTCTACTTGTTTGAGAGAATGTCTAGAAATCACTGTGTAAGCATTATACTAACGCCTCAAACTAATTTACTTAATTGTTATACATCAATATTTTCTTGGACATTTTTGAGACTGCAAATACAGGTATAAACTGTATGATTTTGTATATATATGACAAAAAGAATAAGTACAATAAAAAAATAAATAAATTAATACTGGGGCAAAAGTTAAACAATGACTGTTATAATTGTCCTGAAAATACTGAAATGCCGACAGATGAGACAGGCCGAAATTTGGATATGTCTTATGCATTTACCAAATTATGAAAGTTTGGATAGCTGGCAACGTTATCAGAATATAAGATAAACAAATTACATTGCATCTCTGGTTTTCAAACATTCTTTCTTGCTTCTTACAACATTGAAATACAATACATGAATCCAAAAACCTCAGCAGATTTAACAGAGACCGTTGCCTTAGAAAGTCTGTTTTGTTTTTGCAGCTTTACAAGGAAAACTTAAGTGCATCTCCACAACTGATCGTTAGGACATATTGTCCTGGCTGTACACTGTATATTCTCACTCATCCTGTGCTCAGTCCACTTCTTAATCAACCGCAGCCCCAAAATCAATAGGCTTCGAAGGACAATCCAATCAACCACTCATAATAACAGACCAATTAAGACATAATCCATTTATCCGTCACCTTAGATAAGCATATCTAATTTTTTTGCAATTCTCAAGCATTTAGACCTCCATAATTAGAACACCTTGTTCAAGGGCAGCATGACATAGGCGCCGACAGCAAAAAAAAAAACTGAATCCACAAATAAGGGATTCACCTTTCCTCCTCATTATGGACTCAGCAGCACAGTGTTGACCTGTGACAGTGCTAGCCTCATTGAGATTCTAAACATTCTCTCACTTTATAAGGAGTGAGTCTGTTGACCATGTTAGGGCAGTGAGGGAATGTACGACAAACATGACTATGTAAGCTTTGATGTACTACTAAGTGGTCACATCCTTAATAGCCCCCTGGCTTTGGTGTGTAAAGAAGAGAATGAATGTTACGGTTGTCAATGTGCAAACGAGAAAAAAAGGATGGTCTTCCATGCTATCGCTTAAACACCACAACCATTTCAAAAACATAAAGTGAGCTGTTAAAGATCACCTTGAAGACATTCAAATGAAAAGTGATGGATAGCCTATTATTGATGGTTCAGAAAAAAAATGACAGAGGTGGAGATAAATAAGGTCTAAAGTCTGCCAAAGGCTGTCATAACCGCTTGGCCTTACACTTGTCAACTATATGAATTTATGCTACTGCTTAGGTTGACATTAATTCAGTTCAATTCAATTTTATTTATATAGGATCTATGTACAACAAAGTTGTCTCTAGGCGCTTCTGAGAAACCCAGGGCATGACCCCGGAGCACAAAGCCTAACAGTGGCAAGAAAAAGCTCCCTCATAAGAAACCTTGAGCAGGACCCGGCTCAATTATCGGGGGGGGTATACATATATATAACATTGACCAAATATATGGTCTAAAAATATATAAATATGTGGTGGTTGGAGGGTTGGACTGCTTGTCGGCCATGCCAGCAGGCATCCCACAGTGGCATCCGGATGGTTATAAAACATTTCCCTTCCCCTGATATCTGTGAATTCAAGAGTCATTTCATCATGGTAAAATAGACATTTTCCTTTGACCTATAGTAGGCCAATGCCATTTGATACAATGGATGTATTGTATCCAAAGTTAATTCCAGTGTGTGCCATTTTTCACACAATTTGATAAAGTGGTGGATTGATTATTTTTACTCTTATTATTTTAAGGTATTTGTTAATGGTGAACATGGATATGTATTAGGGAGAACAAGTAAAAACCAGTGTCTGGTGACTGAATCAGAAAAGGAATCCAGAATTGTAACCCCAGTATAAGCCAGAGATTACCCAAGTTAAAAAATAAATAAATAAATAATTAAAACTAATTCCTTACATGGTGATTTCTTAGTAATTTAAGAAATTACTTTCACTCAAGTATAAACTTTTACCAATAAAAAAATTCTTAAAACCCTAAACTGTTTTCTTTCACTATGTCTCAAATTGTTTTCAGAAAAAAGCAAAAAAAGAAAAAGAAAAATGGACATGAAGTCAAACAAAGAAAAACAAAATCCAACATTCTAAACCACTGATTTGACATTGCTGTTGGTTCTGAATTGCTTGAACCTCCACTTAACTTTACTGGGAACCACTTTTTTTTTTTTTTCCTCCATCATGAATAACATTCCACTCAAAGTGTTGGTAAAACCTTAGAATCATCCAGAGTGTAACGATAAAGTCTGTCAAACACCTTCTTGAAGTCGATAAAGTTAATGTAAAACTAAGAGATCCATTATACACTTTGCTCAATATATTCCCAGGGCCAAATATCTGATCAATACATCTTCAACTCTTACTGAAGCCAACTTCCTCTTCTCTCAACTCTCAAAGGCCAAGGTAATTCTTCTTCATATTTGTGACTTTCAATTTTTCAATTCTAATTTAAGTCTCAGAATTCACACAAAAAGTCACAATTCTGAAAAAGTCAATCCCCATATGGACCTAACCCTCCTCTATAGCCCTGAAATAGCTGTGCTTATAGAGGCAAGAAAAAAAGTTATATGAATGCAAACATTTTAGGCAAATTTGTAGTTTTATACATAACTTTAATTATCGTCAAATAAATGAAGAACAAATAAACATCTCCCCTTTTACATACAAGATGCAGTGCTTTTGTTAATAACAGTGTGGTTCTTCGTTAAAGATTACATGATTTATCGGAGGCTTTCAGTCATTTTTCATTTAAAAATACCATTTCACAGTTCCATCTTTTCAAATTTATGAACTTGTTACCATTTTTTTTTTTTTTAATTGAAATGGGACAAAATATACACTGCAATGAAACAGTTTAGGAAATGATCAGCAAAATGAATGACAATAATCTATTAATTATATTCACTTTCCTGAAGGGCCTACTAATTTACAGCTTGACATGTGCAGGTCGATTTCTGTGAGCGACATGATATGACAACAGCAACATCATTCTATAAATGTAATACAGTAGTGAAAATGTTCACTGAGGACCTAAAGAAACATTTGTACTTTGTTTTTTCTTTTTCTTTTCAATTCATTTTTGTTTTAAAGTAGAATATTAAAAAATAAAATATATATATAAGTACTTTTGAGCAGAGATCTTTGTAACATTGAAAGTTGAAAAGAAACACAAGATTACCTGTCAAAAATAAATAAATAACACAACAAAAAAAAAAACTTGTTTGAAATAATTTTTGGTTCATACGGCTTGTTTTCAGTTTATCTAAGCAATTTACAGAAACCATAAATGTAACAGATACTCACAGTTTAAATTCAAGTGTGTCATTTGATGATTTTTTTTTTTCTTTGGTTATTTAGTTTTTTATTCTGCCTTGTCTGCTTAAATGTATGAGCTACCACTGATAAGAAGTATATCAAAGTGGGCTTTATGACACTGTGATTTTAGATTTCATTTAGATTAACATCTTTGAGATAAATTTGATGAGGTGCCCAGAAATATTAAGCTCTTCTACATTAGATACATTAATACTGTAGTAGGTACTTGATATTAGACGTCCCCAACCACTGTTCCTCTCGCACAGGCTCACAAATTTGTACACATGTACACAAACACACACGGATGCACTTATGCAGAAGGGCTCCTTCTCAAATCTGACACCTCACTGCACTCTGGCATCAAAGCCCTTCGTACGAGCGCTGACACCTGGTCCCTCTTTCTTTGCCAAAGAGGCCTAACGATTGAGCTCAGATGTCTGGAAGAGAAGGGAAATTCTACACCACCCTCCTCCTTCTCAACACACACTTATATGCAAGCTGTTGGATGTCCTGAAAAGGACAGACTTTGCTCCCCTATGCTGCCCCCCTCCCATCTCCTGCAGTCTGTCCTTATATCTTTACATGCACAGGTACACATGCACAAAAAGACACACAGTACTTTAGACACTGCAACTGATTCATGCATGTTGAAGGGAGTGCCAGACAGAACACACTATACTGCTGTGATAGCATGGTTTATCTAATGGTGCTAAACGAATGTTGCAGAGGTCAAAGAGAGAGCATAATCAGTTTTGGACACGATTTTACTTTTTGCCACCTGAGGGGTTTTGGCTGAAATTTGCATTTTGATGACCCAACTAACTCTCTACACACAAGTTTTTATCCTAACCATAGTCTGTGAATCACTTCTGTGCATTACCTCAGCATATAATTTCTACTGTTTCTACTGTTTTCTTGCCATTTAATACTTACATTATAGACCACTCCATAATGGACTTATGCAATGAACATATAAGGCCATTTAATTTGGCAGTCTAATTTATCAAAAATTAAAACTTCCAAATTAAATTGTAAAGGAACACAAAGGAGCAATTTCTATTTTTAGCTCAGTAGATCCCCCTATAGAATAACCGGGTAATAGTTAAGCTGCTTTTTTTTTTCTTCTGTGCTCTCTTGCACATCGTCATTATCTCCTTTTTCTGTCTCCCATCATTAGTCTCTTGAGTTTTTGAGGCACCTGTGCCATGATGTCCACTGTAGCTCTGTGAGCTTGTTTCATCATTACACAGGTCCTTGCCGGGGCTCAAACTCCAGAGCCTAATGAAATTATAATAATTCTTGATGTTGAATAAATGCCCACACTAACATATGGGGGGGGGGGACACTAAATAACTCATGATTATTACAAAGAACAACACAATGACTTCAAACAGATGTCAACCAACAGAAAGCAAAGTAGAACAAGGCACTATATAGCAACCACAGTCAAAACAACAAGGACACAAATCTGAGGAAAAAGAGCAACACAAGTGCAAATATATGTAAATTAACAGCAAACAGAGACATTTAGCTTTATCGAATAACAAAAATATTTTGCATGATGCAAAACGCCTCCAAAAAGATGCAAAAATTACCATAGAAGAACAGAAGCAACTATAAAGAGATGCCTAAAAGTCCATAAAGGGACAATCAGTGTTGACAGAGTCAAAACACATCAGAAATGCTTTTGTTTTGATTTTCTCGCATCAATTTAGAAAGAGTAGGGGGTGATCCATTGCCAGCTCTTTTGTTTTGTTTCCTTTGTTTCTTTTCTTTTTTTGGTACTATATGTAAAATATGTCACAACAGGTATACATGCACATACACTTGTTTACCTTTATGACTCATATATGGATCATCCATCCATCCACTATCTACAACTGGCTATTCCAGCTGTCAACAGGTGAAAGGTGAGGGTTCACCCAGTCAGTCTTATTTTTATCATGCGATACGATATCAACACTACAGTAGTTTATGGACGATAAAATGACAACAGGAAAATATCACCTTTATTCAATGGAAGATTTTGAACCTGTCTTCTCTTTGCTCAAAAGAATTCCATGTGACATTTTCCCCCCAGGACCAAGAAAGCTGTCACTGTGGAAACCCACTGGGGTCTGTATCTGGCTGATGACTGTGTGAGCTGAAATCAATTGATTTCCTTCTTTCTTTCTTTTATTTCTTTATTTATTTATTTATTTATTTATACTGTGGTTATGGGGGGTCTCTGAGGGTTTAACTTGCCGTCAGGCATGGCTTTGTCTCCTCAGCTGTACGGATGGGCACTGGGCCCTTTACGAGGCAAAATAGTGGAGCACAGTGTTAATATCTCCTCTCTGCTGAGTCCCAGCTGAGGCCCTGCATCCCCACTGGACCCTTTAATGTGGAGGAGAACAGCACGGACCTCTGCTTTCACTGCAGCTGCTTGGAAACACCAGATCAGTTATGTTCATTCTAAGACTGATTTTTGCTCTTCCTTGTTCCTTCCTTCCTTCCCTGTTGCACTCGTTGGTTTCAAAACATGTAAATCTAACTTTTCGAGCTTGACGAATGATGTTTATACAGTGATATAAGACAAACTTTTTTGTTTATGTGCTCTTTAGATCTAAATATATGTCTGAAAATACAAATAAAGGATTCATAACAGTTTATATCAGCCTGAAAAACGATGAAATTGTCCATATTTAGTCAGTTTCTTCTAGATAAATAGAATTTTCTTTTGTTGTTGTGTTTCTTTCCTAACCAAACAGAAAATAAACCCAAAGGGACTAGGAGAAAAAAAAATGAACTGAAGATGAAAAAACCTGACAGCAGACTTCACTGACAAAAATAAAATAATCATTAGACCTTTCACTGATCACTGGCCTCGTACTTTCACAAAGAGGTCAGAGCTGAGATTCAGGTAGGCAGAATTGGCCAAGATTCTGCATTTTTACTCACAGACACTTCAGTAAGACTGATGCTGGCCAACAAAAGGTCTTGAATCTTTGCCCTCAGTTTGAATTATTGCCTCCATTTTTCATGACTCCACCACCCTCCTGGCCTCCTCGAACCAAAAGTACTCAGCAGGCCACTGGAGAAGGTGAAAAAAAAAGACAAAACATAGTTCAAAGTGTACTTCTTGACCCTGATATCTGCAATCAACCTGCCATTTGTTAAAAAATAAAAAAAATACTGTAATCAAATATACACAAGAAAAGTCTTTGACTTGATAAACTTTTTTTCATACAACTCACATATGCAATGTTGTGTTCACTTTGCAAAGACACTAATGGCATACAGACCTTCAGGAAAATTTCTCATTGTTATCTTTGGTAATCCATAAGGCCTCTGAGCTACAGCACAAAATGGTCTCAGGCTTGGCTGCTAATCGTAAATTCACAGAAATCCATTTAGAGTAAGGCAAATATCAGAAAGTCCTGCACTTGCCTCTCTATTTTCTCATTAGGCAGATAGATTGAAGATAGCTTGCACTAGAAATGAAGGCAAGCACAGATTAGTCTCCCTTCACAAACAACCACATATCCTTGACTTTTAATTAAAAATGCCATCGCAATTAGACACGGTAGTATAAAGTGCCGAAATAAAAAGAGTTCAGGCATGCTTTAAAGGAAATCCGGCAGAGTTCCAGGAGAATAAAGCTTTTCACTTCTATCAATGTGAGTGTGAAGATTTTTTTTCTTTCTTTTTTTTATTATTATTTTTAAAACGGAAACTTAAATCGGCTTATAGGTTCTTCGCAAAAGCTCCACAGTAGGAGCAAAAGGGGAGGCAGAGAGAAGAAAATGGAACTGAAAGTCATCAAAGTGGCTGCAAAGGACATCAAAGATTGAGGTCAGGGAAGCAAGAAAACTATTTTGTGGGCACAATAAATGAAAACAATTAATCATGAGTTAATATGAATCAAACCATTTATCCATCTAAACCATCAGGTTACACCAAGTCACCTTCTATGTAATGAATCTGTGTAACTCTGACATTTGAAGACACCCAACACAACTGCATCTGTTAACAGCAATGCTCTTTTTTTTTCGCATCGGAGTCAGTCAAGTCCAAATCCTGGAAATAGCAGTAGCATGTAATGTGAATACGGAAACTAGGTCTCTGTCCTAGTTGGATGAACTTATTAAACAGTACTATGAACAAAAGCGTACAATTGTCACTGATTGCCCCACATGTGAGCGATTGCATAGGAAAAGGTCTCTGGAAGTCTTGTTGCATTTATATTGGAAAGTGGAAATCAACTCTTAGGAGACTGAATTTTGCAAGTGTGAGTTCTTTTGAATCTTTTCAAAAAGATTTTGACATTTTATTTTCTCTAAGAAGCTCCAGCCGTTCATATTTCATATCAAGGTTTTTTGTTTTTTTTTTGGTCACTATTTTTCTTCTAATGTGTTTCACCTCTACATCAATAAATGAGAACTCATTTCTATTCTTATCCTGGTTTCTATACTTTTCGCAACATAATGGCAAATCGGTCTTGTTAATTTAGTATTCCCCATGGTAATTGGTTTTCTGGAGTGGTGACCATGTGTAGATGAAAAACAATCAGCAAAACTCCCAACAGATGCTGTAATTACCAGAGAGGACTCGGATACGAGCATGAGCACACACAAGTAGCAGGACGCACTGTGATCTACCGCTCGCGGAAAGGGAAGGGCACATTCCACTTAACATCATGTCAGGAAATGAAATGGACCATCTAACCATACAATACAACCAAAGCAAATGGAACAAATCTGAACAATTAAGTCTAACAAATACTGTGTTCTTTTTTTTAAATTATTTTAATTGTTCTGGTTATAAGGGAGATGACGTTCACCTTTAGTTGAGGGGTTAATCACTTTAATGATACTTAGATTTAAGGATTGGTTCTTAATTGTAAAAGTAAATAAATCGTCCTTCATATGACACTGCAACTAAACCACACACACACACACACACACACACACACACACACAGAAAAAAATTCCTTTGTGCAGCCTTAAGAAGAAAATAGCATTTTTCTTTTTTCTGTTGATTTCCAGCAATTTTTACTTTATTTATATTCTGCCGTTGAAGAGCTTGTAATCATCTCCCCATTTACCTCCAAATATTGAGTTTTCTTGATATTAATTCTATGGCAAGAAAAGGTAGCATAATGGTAATGGAAAGACAATTACACCTTTGTGGCGAATGACACACAAACTCCTTTCTTTAATCTGAATTGCAGTCTGTAAGTTGTGGTAATTTCACATATTTTTGAAACCATGGCTTTCGACTGCAAAGAAGGATTAGTGGCTCAGTAAGGCAACCTCTGATTTAACCCTGAATCTTTTATTTGACGAAGGTGATTCATTTCTTACAAGTGAACACTGACATGTAACTTTGTCTGTAAACAAAACTGCTCCAGAGCAGATTACGTTGAAGATAAGCGGCACTTATAAAAGCCCTGCCTGCTGACCAATTAATTCTCTTGAAGAATGAGAAAAAGGGGACAACCTCTTCTCTCTCATGTCTAAACCTTGGCTTTCCCTGAAGAGAATTTGAATTAGCTATCTCACCTGAGATAACTGCTTATCTTAAACAGAGACTGATTACACCTCTAAAGCCTTGTACCTATTGAACTTATAGGACTCTGAAGAAACATCATTATGTTTTGATCAAAGTCACTAACATGTCATGCTACCATCTTATTTTAACTTTTTTTTTTTATTTATGTTTATGTTTATTTTGTGTTGACAGCACATAACAGTCACCAACAAGCTCCTCAAAAGATTGGAAGTTATTTTGGTGTAAACCAGTGGTGGCCCTGTTAGTTCCAGCTTCAAAAGACAACTGCTTAGCAAATGCAAGCATGTAAAATCTCTCCTGTCACCTCTCAGTGAAGGACAAACACTGCCCTCAGGAAGAAGCTAAGTTAAGTGTTGTTAAAACCATTTATTTATTATGATCCAATGGGAAGCTGTCCTGTTGAGTTGAGCACTACAATACAGTGCACTTTACAGCAATAGATAAATCAGCAACACTGGTTCAGTTTGTGAAACTAATTTAGTTGGGTGCACATTTGAACTACAATCTATCTGCCAGCTTTACAAAGGTCTTTAGTTGTTTTATATATGTATATATATATATATATATATATATATATA
>JBAMYA010000021.1:11504947-11515983 GCA_037176975.1 Arrhamphus sclerolepis | reverse complement strand
GGGGGAATAGGCAAGCAGGGGAGGGGGGGGGGTATCTCTCTCTCTCTCTCTCTCTCTCTCTCTCTCTCTCTCTCTCTCTCTCTCTCTCTCTCTCTCTCTCTCACTCGATCGCTCTCTGTGTATATATACATATATATAATATATGTATATATATGCTCCTTTACCCGTGAAGTGATCAGTTTAACCACATGGCAACATCATGAGAACAATTAACTCCTTTTCCATCCCTGTAAGGAGACACGAGGGAGAAGCTTGTTGTTTGGACACATACCATGGGCTTTGTTCTAAGTGCTGCTTTGTGTGCCAGAATATCTAGTGACTCTCCTACCCTGCAGCCCTATGTGTAATGTGTCTGGCAATGTTATCAAGTGGGCCCCAGATTTCTATCCACCCTGCTAAAGTGGCTTTCAAACTTTTCTGGGAGCCCTTTTGTTTTGTGGTCTATACAGTAATTTAATGGATTACTGTGCAGGCATACTGCACAAGGTTTATCCCATTTTCAGTCTACTAGTAACCTGTTATAGTGTTTTATTCAGCTCATTACACATTAGAGGAACTATAAAGGACTTTGGCAGCATAACATAGACCACATTTTGATGTAAGCTTATTTACAATGATTTCCTGCCCCAGTTTAATATTCCCATGAGCCATCTTTGGGTTTCTACCCAGCACTTTCTAGCATGATAATTTTGCATTGCAGCGTCTGACCAGAGCCAATAGTGGTATTTTGGTTATTATTTCATATTACACACAGGTGATGACACTGATCATCATCAAACAACAATACAACCTCCAGATGCCCTGCTGGAGTATTATTTAGAAGGAAATAAAGGAAATACAGAAAGATGGACATCAGCCATTTACTGCTTGATGAAGTACCACAAACGTATCCAAGCATTCACACACGTAATCTCTCTGCAGTATAAGCTTGGCTGGCCACATTCCTCCTCTGCATGGCACCCCCCTCCCCTCATAATCATCTTATGCTCTTGGACTCTCTCTCATACACAAAAATGCACGTTCAGAGTGGTCTGGTAGATGAGAGAACCACAACTGATGGAAAGACAAAATGAGGGCGAGAGAATGAGCTTAGTCTTCCGGGCCATCTCTGCAGAGACAAAGCAAACTGAGAGAGTGAAAATCATCTCATCAGAGTGATAGCAGACAAATAAAGGGAGACTGTCAAGAAGTTATCCTGTTGATATTCTACACATGACTTGCTCTATCTTGTCACACTAAAACAGAGGGAATGCAAGCAGAAGCTTGAATAGAGGGAAACAGAGAGAAAATAGGAGCTGTTGATCTTTTTAGCCTGCTTACTTCATGTCACTGCAGTACACTTCCTCTGAAATAGCCGTGTTTGAAATCAGCTTTATAGAGAAGAAGGCTCTGCCGAGCTCTGTCTGTCCAGGCATGCCTATCAGACCCAAGAAGAGAAGGCTTCACAGATGAATTGTGACCTTTTACAAATGCAGCTACACACCAAACATTAATCACAGGCAGTGGTTTCTTCCCAGACCTAAAATAATAAATACACTAAAAATAGATAATAAAATAGATTAGATTAGAGACAGGTGAAGTTCCAAAATGAAAGACAGTATGAGAACAGATACCAAAATGTACACCTGAAAAAAATGGTGCCACTACCTATATGTAGTTTAGGATGAAAGTACTCTTTATTTTGCCTTGTAAAAAGAGGAGTGAGTGGTGAGATGGAGTGCATTTGAAGACCGCAGTTGCATACAATTTTAATGCAAAACGCAGCTCTACCAAAACCTGTTTGAGACAGCAGGGACTACTTCAAGTGGCACTGACAGGGAGTGTCTGTAAAGCTGCCTGTTGATCAGCGTAAACCCTGCACCTGCTCATGACTTTTTCACTGTTCCCCACTGCTTTATATGCACATTAGCATATTGTTCAACACATGCTGAATATATGCACCATTATGGGCTGTAATATATCATGTCTCTTACTGTATTGATTATGTGCCCAGTGATAAGACAGTGGAACATGCTTACTGGGTATGGAAAATTCATCTGCATTAATTTATCCCCACACATATTTTCCTGATTAATACCGAAGGAACTATAGATTAAATTAAACAAGGCTTACACAGACATAAAAAATAAAAATAAATCTCAGGAAATGAAGGGGCAAAATAAGCAGACGTACTAATCAGAAGACACTTTGGAAGAGAAATTTGCATGCTCTATCACTTTTCTTTGTTTGATACAGACTTTTTTACTAGTTTTTGGTGTAATTGACTTTAATGGCAGAAGTGATTTGTAATTAATGGTGGTTTTGTAACTCATCTATATTCTTGAACCTTGAAGAGACTAATCGATAGCTCTGTCTGTAGTCAGTTTTGTGCACTTGTGCTTTTTCTCACTGCAGCAGAAGCCAGACATCCCTCACTCGGGGTCATATGTGTAGGTACACTCCCACAAGGAATCACAATGACAAAAGAATAAAAGCTTGTTCATTTTGTAAAAGGTTGACAGAGCAAGATTGGCACCTAGGCCTTCTTACCTCCCAGAAAACTCTATTATTACTTTTTTTCTGGATAACCTGGTATGCAATCACAACATCAAAAGATTTTCATTCCGAGAATAAGATTCATAAGTCTAAAACCAGGCAGAGTTCTTCTCAAAAGAAATAAGTCCACAAGAGAGGCTTGAAAGCAGGAAGATGCTTCTTTTTCTTTGAACATTTGGCAGCTTATTTTAAAATCATGGAACCACAAACAACTCCCAGTCTGGTCAGAAACTGTCTTGTTCATATTCAGTGCCTAATCAGACAGCTTTTCTGGAAGGAAGGCTGTTGTCAGGTAAAGTTAAGGCAGAGTTCAGACAGCAGCAGAATCAGACAGCGAGTTGAAAAGTGAATACTGAGCAGAATCTGACTAATTTGTTAATTAGGTATAATTGAAAAAAAAACATGAAATATTGACCTTTAAGTGAGTGGCCTTTTAACCCCTTAATAATTACCGCTATGTTAAATTGCATAGAATTTTATTTGTGAATGTTTGATTCACTTTTTGGAATCTGTAATATAAAGTGCATCTCACAAAATCATAGGCATTTATCGTTTTAGCAAAGATTTCATGAGCATCCACATTTTTTGTTTGCTTTGCTTATTAAGATACAATACAAACAGAAAAATTAATCAGTTGGCCAAATGATCAGTTGGCCAATCATTTAATAATCTGCATTAGCCATAGAAAGTCCATATCAGTTGACCTCCGGACAAGACGTACACACAAAATAAAAACCACACAATATTCAGAAAATGACCATACAACCAAGAGTCAATATTTAGTTTAACCTCCCTCAGAGCTGAGCAAAGATTTAACTCAGTCAGACAGTCCAATAAAGATGTGTCCCATAAAAATCAATGATATTAATTAGAATTCCATTGGATTTAGATTTAAGAAAGCCAGAGTCCTGCATTTTCTAATTAGATCTTAAACAGAATAGAAAATAAATATGGATGTACTTAAAACTTTGTCTCTAAAGTGCTTTGGGATGGCATTTTTGTCAACTGCCACAATACAAGTGGATTCAACTGAACTGAACTGAATTAAGAGCAGGACTAGAATTTTGAATTGTAGATTCAGCCTTCACCATTACTCTTCAAAACCAAATCGAGTTATGCAAAGTGCTTGGTGTCACATCATCATACAACAGTAAATCAAACTTACCTAAAAAGAAAATATAATAATAATTTAAGACCATTAAATGTGGTTTATTGAATGTTAGATCTCTGTTGTTAAAATCATTGTTAGTAAACAACTTGATTTATGATCATAATATTGATTTATTCTGTCTTAAATTAATATGGCTGTAGAAGGGGAATCATGTTAGTACTGGCGAATTAATGCGTCCTAGTTTTCATCGTTCACACTCCCAGAAGCACATGCCAAGAAGGAGGTGTGAGTAATGGTAATCTATCACTAAAATATATTAATCAGCCATCGACCAAGCCTTATTCAGTTCTTTTGAGCGTCTTATCCATTGTGGATCACCCTCAGGATGTTTATGTCACTTTGTGCTGAGTAAAGATACAGGTATTATGGTTGGAGACGAGCATTTATGCAGATGCTGAAATTGTCGATGTAACATGAACTGTAGACTCATCTGCCTCCATCCAACCTGATTCGTTCACACCTCCCACCTTTCACTACACTGAAAAATCTACTCTTTGGTTTTCCTTAAGGCTCCCTGCCGGGCAATTCCAATCTCATCATCCTGCAATTGATATATGCACTATCCCTTCTCTGTACATGGCCTAGCAATCTCATTCTGGTCCCTCTGACTTTCTCTCCAAAACAACCAACATGCACTGTCCCTCAAATGTACTCATTCATGATCCTGTTCACCCATCTCACTCCCAAAGAGAACCTCAACATTTTAATCTCTGCTACCTGCCATCTGTCTTTTCCTGAGTGCCACGGTCTCTAAACCAAGCAACATCACATGTCTCATCACAGTCTTGTATACCTTTCCTTTCATGCTTGCTGATACATATTATTTTATCACACATCAAACCTGTCACTTTTCTTCACCCATTCTAATATCCGCAACTTTGCACAATTCCCTTATTACCAAAAATCAGCACCAGCTCCTCCATTCCTCAGGCATCCTCTAAGATCGTCTCTAAGATCCTGTTGAACGTCCTCATCAAGAACTTTACTGCCACCTCTCCTAGACATGTCCATACCATATACCTGGTATATCATCAGAATCAACTGCCTTTCCACTCTTCATCCTCTTCATTGCCCTCCTCACTTCAGCCTTAATAATCTTTGCTATACCTCCTGGTCCACAACAGTTACCTCTTCTCTTCCTTCTCTTTCATTTTCCTTGTTCATCAACTCTTCAAAGCACCAATACATCTCCATCTCTGTCCTTAATCATCTTAGCTTGTTGCATGTCCTTCCATTTCTATCTCTCTGCTTTGCCAACCTATATAAAAAAAAAATTCTCTCCTTTGGTCTTGAACCAAACATACAAATGGTTGTATGCCCTTTGTTTGTTCTTTGCCACCTCTACCTTCACCTCAGGCTGCATCTCCCTGTTCTCCTGTCTACTCTCTTCAGTCCTCCTAGTGCCCCACTTCTACTTAGTTAACGTCTTTCTATGATTTACACTTCTTCATTACACCACCAAGTTTCCTTTCCTACCTGATGACACACCAAGTACTCTAATCGGTCCCCCTGATTACATTAGCTATAGTTGTCCAGTCATCTGGAAACAGCTCGTCCCCCATCCAGAGACTGTCTCAACTCATCTCTTCATCCTCTGTTCTGCATTTATTCTCTTCATTTTCCTCACCACCAGAGTCATCCTACACACCACCAGGTCACTCTCCTTCAGGCTACATTGTTTACACAAGATGTAGTCCATCTGTGTGCTCCTACCTCCACTCTTATAAATCATCCTATGTTCCTATCTTTTCTGAAAAAATTCACATCAGCCATTCCATTCTCTTTGCAAAGTCCGGTTTTGCAGTATCAATATTAGCCTCAGGGTGGATATACACGAGTGAAATAAAAATCTGAGGGAATTTCCTCAGAAGATAAAATGGTCTCAGAGACACAGGCAAGAATTTAAAGTCAGGAGAGCACATTTTCTACCAGCTTTTGTTGAAGTAGAGATACACTGCCCCACCCAGTGACTTACTGGTCACAGCGGACTCTCTGTCAACACAATACGGAGCTCCAAATCCATCAGTCTCCAAATCTGACTATGGATCCAGCTCTCTGTCAGGGCCAGAAGACAGGCGTCCCTGTGCTCAGCTAGGTACTTGGCGTTGCCCTGAAGCTCATCCACTTTGTTCCTGAGACTAAACATTAGCCAAGATGACAGTCGGCAGGGGTATTCAATGAAGGCCCTGCCACTTGAGCCTCTGCTGCAATCCGCCTTGTCTTCAGCTTTTCCACATAAACTTCAGCCCAGACGACCAGCTCCAGTTTCCAGTGTAAGGATTCAGCCTGTTGATCTCCATGGTGACAGCTGCAGAAAAATCCACGGTGCCGATCCCAGAGTGGCAGAGTTGGAGTAAGAAGTCACAATTGTTCTGGATAGGTTTCCCATACCCACAAACTCTAAATAAAAAGTGGCATAAAAGCACAAAAAGTAAGAGAATGCTGACCAAGCTGGGATGAGTCCCTGCCGCCATTGTCCTCCATAAGCATTAAAGGTGTTAAAAGATTAGTTAAAAAAAAAATAAAAAAAACACAAAATAAACACTTGAAACAACAATACACTAACACACGATCCATCTACTGCTGCTGTGTGTCACCATGACCAGCACCACCAGCGTCACCTTTCAAGAAGCTAATCTTGCAAATGTCATCTCTACCAGCTCTAATCAGCCCAGGGTGTTATTCAATAAAATCCAGTCTGTTATAAACCTGTCTAATAAGGTTCTGAAACATATTAAAGTCAACCTGTGATAACTTTTTTTCAATATTTCATTGATAAAGTGGCTTCTGCTAGGCTGAGCATTATTAATACATCTTGCGTTCCAGACACATGTTCCTCTTCTGTACCTTCTGCTGCATTTAAAGAGTTTGACCAAGTATCCTTATTACTCCTCTCAGAGGTGGTCTAGCAGTTGAATCCAACCAACTGTCTGCTGGACGCTATTCAATCTCAGCTGCTCAAACAGGTTTTATAACACAGTGGGACCCTGTCTCCTTTTGTTTATTAACAACTATCTTAGCTCGTAGCTCTTAGGATCTGTACCAACTGTTTTAAAACATGCTATGATCAGACCGCTGCTCAAGAAATCTAATCTTGATCCCACAGTTCTCTTCAATTTTAAACCAGTTTCTCATTAATCTTTTTTATCTAAGGTTTTAGAAAAAAAATGTTCTCATCCAGACCCTCTCTTTTCTCAAAAAAAAATCATATTTTTGGAGAAATTTCAGTCAGGATTTAGAGCCCAATACGTCACTGAATCTGCTTTGCTGAAGGTCCAGAATGACATCCTTCTGTCCCTTGAGGCTTAAAAAAAAACTGTGCTGCTAGTGACGCTGGACCTCTCTGCAGCATTTTATACCATTGATCAATCAGTCCTCCTGAGACATCTGGAACAACAGGTTGCACTTCAGGGACCTGTGCTGCAGTGATTAAGATCCTACTTAACAAACAGAAGTTTTTCAGATATGATTGATGACCTGTCCTCCACTTCAGCCCCTTTGACCTTTGGCGTCCCACAGGGATCCATTTTAGACCCTGTTTTATTTTCCCTATACATGCTGCTGCTAGGATCAATAATTTCACACCATAATGTCTCCTTTTATCTGTATGAGATAAAAAAAATCTGCAAATCTATCTACCAGTTCTACCAAATTCATCAAATGCACTAGAATCTATTCACAGATGACATTAAACTGTGGTTGACTCATAATTAATGGGAACAAAACAGAATGCATCATATTCACTCCAACTAAATCATCCAGTTGTACATTATCTCCTGTTGTCCCAGATCATGATCTCCTCGCCTGTCACCTTAACAAAGTGTTCAGAAATCTGGTTGTGACATTGACAACTGTTTAAAATTAGATAAACAGATCGATTCAGTTGTTAGAGTGAGCTATTGCCATCTTGAACTTAAAGTCAAAAGTCAAAGCCTTTCTTAAGCCATGGTGACCTTGAGAAAGCCATTCATGCTTTCATTAGCTCCCGACTTGAATACTGTAATGCTCTGTACTTTGGTATCAACCAAACATTATTAAATTGTTTGCAAAGTGTACAGAACGCCGCTGCTCGTCTGCTAACAAACACCCGTAAACATGACCACATTACACTTGTCCTGTATTCTCTACACTGACTCCCAGTTGAGTTCAGAATTCATTTAAATTTTTTTTTTTTTTTTTCCGTGCTATGAATGGCTTTGTACCATCTTATTTATGTGAAATTATAAGTTTTCATCAAACCAGCGGGACCCTGTGCTCTGCTGGACAGCACTTGTTACAGCTACCATGGTCATGTTCAAAAACAAGGGGGAATTGTTCTTTTGCTGCCACTGGTCTGAGACTCTGGAAAACACAGGAGTTCCAAACCCTCAATGACCTGCCCTTTGTTAAAATCAAAGCTACCTACCTACTTATTTAGCCCTACAACACTATTTCTAAAATTATTAACACCATCACTAATGCCAGGTGATCTTTACCCAATATAATGTACCCAATAAAAAGTACTTGCCATCAAAATATATCAAAATTTGACAATGCATGACAAATTAGAGTAGTCTTCTTTTATTTTCAACTGTGCAAAGTCAAACAAAATGAAATAAATACCACGAGGGGACCATATAAAATGCTCCAAAATTACTGAAAAATTAGGAATTTGAGAACAAAAGTATGATGCACTTGAAACTTCCCTGGAGAAGGCGTAGTCTTCTTGGCACATGAACAGCTGCAGGAGAGAGACAAAATATGGCATATTTTGAGTGGGTAAAAATGACCAGCTGACTTTTTTTCATCACCATATGAATTCCCTTTAAAATCACCACTTTGTGATAGTTATTCATAACCGCTGCACTAAATAAGGATAACATGCAAATTCCACTCTTACTTACGTTATTCCTTACTTGCAGTGAGTACACACTGGGTAGGAATGGCATGGACACACTGATCGACAGCAGACAAGGGACCTGTACTGTGTCTTCCTGTCCTTGCCTGGGGGCAGTCAGCACACCTCATGAAGGAATAACTGCTTTCTGCTGTCACTGGTCCTGCCTCACCTGCTAGCATGTCAAGGGTAGGTATGTCGACCACGCTGCAGATCAGGATTCTACGTTCACGTGACAAAATTAAAGAGGGTAATCTCTCCTCTGTCCATGGTTTGATCAGAGCCAGCGTCAAAGCTTTCATATAAGGCCTCTCTTTGATGCATTCTCCTTGTGTATGATCCGTGACTTTATCACAAGAGCGTTGATCATGAAATAAAACACACACCTGGGCCATGCTTGGTTTTTCTTCCACAGCCATCGTGAGCACACATCTGGTCAAAAGTATCGGCACCTCCCTTTGTTTGGCTGTAAAACTCACTCACTTCAGGGCTGTGAGTGGGTCCAATGCTTGGTTGAGTGTATATGGATGACTTGAGCAGCACAATTTTTGAAGCTTTTTCAGGGAGCAAGGACACCAAGGTCAGTTCTTTGGTGAAGAGAAATGCACTGGAGCCTGGCGTGCAATTTTCTAATCTTTCATCACTTGTGGGATCTCCGTTTTATTTGCTTTTACTGTCCTCACCTCCCTCTAAATCCCAAATCTAAGTCTTTTCCGATTCTTTGCAGCTTCAGCATCAATACAGACCCGGTGCACGGTCCATGTCACAACTTCATCAATGATTTGGTCCTCAAAAAATAATGTGAAGCACTTCTCAGGGATGTCAGCATTTGATGCTTCTGGTGTTGGTCCTGGTGTAAAAGAAGGCATGATGTTTTGTGCAGCTGTCCTGTTATTAGCCAATGTCTGAGGCCAAGAAATCCACTGGAAACCATAAATACTCTTGTAGGCATTTTTTTGGGGTGTCATAATATAGGCAACACTATCATCCTCATGGTGGTGTCTTCTCCCCCTGTGACCAGCATGAGATGTGGCAGGGACAGCATCAGGTGTGGCAGAAGCAGCAGGATTTGTGGCAAGGGAAGTAGGATGGGCAGTAGACATAGAGGCAACAGGTTCTGGAATGGCAGTTTTTCTGGTGGTCGGTCTACCGGAATCCTGATGTTGCTTTTTTTTTCTGATGACTTGAAGTGCTAGTTTCAAAGCCACCACTATCACTCATCATCCTCATCCAGTTTTGGAATGTAGTCTATGTCACTGTCGCTGTCATACATCTCTTCTGCTTCCACATTATCAACATCTTCATCATGGCTTTCCCTGAACAGAATCTTTTCCATTTCCTTATCTGACAAGTACTTCACTGGTTTCCTTTTAGGCATATTTTTTTCTTTCTGTAGGACTGCTTTAACTTCAACTGCTTGCTATCTTGCTAGATAAAGTAGTTCTTGGCTTAAAGAAAAAATGTGCACCGTTGATTATTATCTTGCTAGCTAGCTAGATAAGTTAGCTTTAAGCTAAAAAAAAAAAAAAAAAAAAAGAAATCTAGTCAGCTAAGTTAAATAAACCTTAGCTATGTGTTACTCACTAGCTGGGATGCTAGAGACACCAACCCAGCTGTAGTTGAAGAAGGGAAAGTAAATAAGTCAGTCCTGAATGTTGTCACCTTTGAAATTTGGCAATATCGTCTGAGTTTATACACTAACACTATCGCCACCCAAAACCTACTTTACCCTCTATCACTATTGCTGAGTGAAAATCACCCGAACATGTGCCTGGAGGAAAAAGCGGGTTTTGGATTAGGGAAACACCCATGTTCAAAGATGTCTGCCCAGGGACCCATGAAAATCATGTAAACACGTTTGCTCGGGTGAAATATAGTGTTCCAGGGTTAAGATGGCATTTGATAGCACAATGTTGCTTTTATTATTTTTTTATTTTTATCTTATTGGGATTCTATTGTTTGTTTGTTTGTATTAGTAATTTTAAGTTTTTATCTGTTTGATTATTATTTTTATAGAACATGTTTAGCTTTTATTTGTTCTTAACTGCTGTGAAGCACTTTGGTTAACCTTGGTTGTGCAAGAGAAAAAAAGATTGTTTGAATAGCACAAGCAAACATTGGACATCAAATCTTCAAAATCTAATTTCGGACTCATCAATCTTTTCACCTCCAGAACATTCCCAACAAACCTTTCCTTCAAGATAACTTCTACACCGTTTCTCCCATGATAAAACAGCTTGAATCTAAGATTCTACCATTACTACATTTCACCTGGTCTCCTGAACACAGAATATTTACCTACCTCCTCTGCATCATGTCAACCAACTCTAAATTTGCTTGTCATAATCCCCTTTTTTGAGATGTGTTGCTGCCATCAAAATCAAAATGAGTTAATATTTTCCATAAAACATTTCAGGTTTCAACATGTAATGTGTTTATATATGTATGTATATA
>JBAMYA010000021.1:11494307-11504847 GCA_037176975.1 Arrhamphus sclerolepis | reverse complement strand
CTTTAGTTTTTTCTTTTATTTACATTAGTTCCCCCACCTACTGTTCCAAGCTGTGTACACAAAGCGAAAATGACAAGTTTTTATTCCTCATGAAATTATGGCAATTTTACTTCAATTCCTCTTTTGTTTCATTGCCTCTATTATTGTTAGTTGCGAGACTCTGAAGTAATTGGAAAGCAATCCAGCTTTTGTGATCAGCAGCACCAGCAGAGATACAAACTCTAAACGTTCAGAGAAATTATCATCTTGCATTTTGACAAAAAAATGTGAACATTAAAATAAGGCCAAAGCAATTGATATACTTAAGAACAAAGTTGTTTTTTTTGTTTTGTTTTGTTTTTTCAAATTTTTTTTTTTTCTTAAGAGAAACAAACTTGTTTGATAGGTAATGTGATTGGAACATTTTGTTTTTACTCTCACATCTAAGGGTCATTTACAACGGAGACAGGTAACCAAATACATAATTATCCTCACCTAAAAGCTACATGATAGTCAAATGGCAAATAGAGAGAAAGTTGTCAATGAAAATTAAAGCATTATACATACATAGCCTGTGCACAAAAAAAAAAAAAAAAAAGGTCAATGCTTTCACCTCAGGTCACTAGAGGTGCTTTCACAGTAATGAATGTTGCCACGGGTGGCACCTTAATTGCATTCAGGTAGGTGCGTGGTGAGGTGTGGAAAAAAGAAAGCCATTAAGTCCTTTCCAAGCTCTTCCCACTTTCCATCTTCATGGTGGATGCTCCCGTGGCTCGGCCTGATTTGGAATGACAGCTTCTTTTACCTGCATGGAAAATCCCTTGTATTTTCAAGAACAACATAAGAACAGCATTACACTGCGAATGATTATCTCATTGGCTTTGTTTTGTGTGATCATCAAACGCAAGTCAAGAGTGTTGCAATCAAATTAGAGGAAATGAGAGCTGAATAGCAGCTCAATTTAAATCAGGCTCCATTTGTTTCGAAAAGGTTTGCTCGTCAAGATCATTTAATTGTATCAACAGGAAAAGCACAAGTGGAAATGGTAATTTTGCAAAGTAATTATTTTGTCTACTCATAATATAAGTCATTGAATCTTAGAAGCGATGGATTTAATAACTTTTAGAAATGGAAAGTGACAGCAGGGCCTTCCAACCACAACAAATTTGTTTGACACAATCTGTCTCTCAGCTCCTCCCACAGCCCAAGCAAACAGCTCCGTCTCTTTGAGAGAAGACACGGGCAGACTGGGTGAATTCCATCAAAATGAAAGGCCTTATTAGTGGTGTCAAATACTGATATTTGCCATGGCAAAGTGAACAGAATACATTGTTACAGGCCATATTAAAAGCTCAAGGCAAAAAAAACCCTGACAATCACATGTGATGGTGTGATGACAAACATATGAAAGCCATCACAGATGTCGTGTGATCTGTATTTAAAAGTATGGGCTGCCCGTAATCACCTCTCTGTCATGTGCTAATGGAATCTACGGGCAGATAACAGACATAGGAGGGTAAAGAGGGTCAAAAATAGTGCAACACTGCAAAAACTAATGAAAAAAACCCTGACATTAGCAGTGATAACGCATAATAGCATTTGCAAAGACTCAGACAGAGCTAACTAGGAGGGGATAAACAATTGTATACAATTAGGCTTTAATCTTACATTTACAATAATTTTCAAGAGCCATAGCATTGGAATACTGATACCCTTCTCCTCCTCCTTCTTGCTTGTTAACATGTCCTTCAACGTGGTTGAAAGGAATGAAGTTATGACTGCATTATGAAGCCACTCATAACTAAACTAGTCAGCCGCTCTTTCCTTTTTGGGTCCTTAATTAAGCTAAGAATTTCCTCTCCAAAAGGTAAAGGTGAAAACACTGATGAATGACCACTACCTCACAGCTTAATGCTGCATGGCAGCAGCATTAGCGTTTGTTAAACTGTGATCAAGAGCTCCTTTGCCTCATTGATTGTGGTTCTTTCCTTTTTTTAATCAGATTTTACTATAATCAGCATAGCACCAATTATATAGAAGTCATTATGCTCTTAGGGGAGGTAAAAAAAAAAAAAAAAATCATTACGGTACAAACAAAAATGGCAGTAGCAGAGAAATGCTCAAACAGAAGGTGGAGGAGGAAAAAACGGCAGTCCAAATACAGACTGAAACAAAGAAAGATCCCTCAGAATAGACGGAGTAAACTCTGCCCTGCTGGATTTAAAGTGATGGATAAATGGAAAGATTAGTGGAATTTATCCTGATAGCGGGCACTAAATGCACCTTTTCACCTTGGAGCAGGGGGTGTATTGTTTGTCTATCTTGTCACTCCTCTTGATGAGCTGTCTGCTTTAAAAATGACTGCCAGTGTGTAGCGCAACAAATGCAAGCGGAGATGAGCACAGACAGAAGCAGTTAAATCACTAGGAGGCTGATTATTGGCTCCTGTATTGTAATTTTAATAATACAACCCCGTTTTCAGAGGAATTCTGTTATCACATGTAAAACACTGTAACTTGGAATTTACTTTTTGAAAAATGTATGATAATTTGAATTTGATGCCAGCAACATATTGCAAAATGTGGCAGAGGCATGTTTACAACTGTGTTGCATCACCCCTTCTTTCATCAATATTCTGCGAGGAGACCAACTGCTGTAATTTTGAAAGCAAAATGTTTTCCTATGCTCGCTTGATTCTGGCTGCACTCACCGGTTTGTGTTGACTTTGTCATGTTTTTTTCTTGTCAAACTGCACCAAATGTTACCTGGGAATAACAGGTCTGGACTGTAGACAGCACCTCAACTCTTATACTGCCGAACCAGGTTATTCACATATGTGCAGCGTGTTGTTTGGCCTTGCTTTCTGAAATAATACAGGTGCTCTCTGGGGGAGAGAGAGAAAAAAAAAAAAGAAAACAGACATCAGAGAACGCAAGTTCCACAGCATGTTTTATGTCAGACATGCTAAATGTTTGACACTAATAAGAGCAGACTGGGAGGAGGCAGATTGAACGGAGAGGAATTGGGAGGCGGTAATGGTGTCAGGGATTAAAAGGTGGCATGCCGAGCTGCCTTGTTTAGCACAAGTTGTCATCGACAATGCTTGAACTCAATACACTTCAGGACATGTCAGTGAGGGCTTGCATGTATTTAATAGGTAGATACAATCTTTGCAAACCCACAGACCCAAACACACAATGTCAACAGGTAATTGTAGCAATGATTTGGTACACAAACAGTGTGCTTGAAAGCCTGAAGCTTTGACGAGCAGCAATGGGCAGAGGATCTACAATGTTTCAACAAGTGCATCAAAACATGTTAGAACATAACAAAATCTGGCAGTCATGTGCACACTTCTCATTTTACAAAGGAAATGATTCATTTAAAGATTCGGGGGGGCGGGGCGTTATAGTAGGGGATGGATATCCATGATCTCTGAGACCATGGCAGAAAACACACAAAGCACTAGAACACAGAGCATTCAGAAAGGTCATTTAAAACTGTAATTTACAAAAAAAAAAAAAAGAGAAGTTATCTAAACTTGTAACTGGTACTGACCATCATACAATGAAAGTGTGTATCATGGTCAGATGAATCAGTATTTCAGATCTCTAAAGGAAGAACTGGATCCCCTGTTCTCTGGACAAAGACAAAAAGGATAAACTAGACATCAACCGCAAATCCAAAAGCCAGGCTCTTGATGGGGGGGGTTATCAGTTCCCTTGGCAAAGGTCATTTACACTTCAGTGATGACAGCATGAATACAGAAAAGTACACTTTTTTTTGAGTAACATATGCTGCCTTAAAGACAGACATATCCCTGTCTTCCAGGTATAAATACACATTCATTTTCAATCTGATGATGCAAAACCCCATTCTGCACACATTACAAAGGCATGACTGGCGAAGAAAAAGGTACAGGTACAGAAATGGTCTTTCATCTCTACCTGACCACAGAATGCATTAGCACATGGTGCAAACTTTATTGTGCCAACACTTTTATTTTATTTAATTGGAATGTGTTGAAGTGAAAAGCGAAAATGACAGGTTGTTAAGACAACATGATGCTTTGATGGTTAGCACCATCTGCATGAAGGTCCCAGTTCAAATCCCGGCTGAGGCCTTTCTGTTTGGTATTGGAAGTTCTCACTTCTGCTGTCTGAGTGGAGGCGTGTGAACCCAAGAACAAAGAGACTCACCAACAGCTTCTATCCCCAGGCCATCAGACTACTTAACACAACGAACGTGGGGTTAGTGTGAGTCTCTCTGTATGGCCCTGAGACAGACTGACAACCTGTCCATGGTGGACGCCAACCTGTTGACCACAGAGAGGGGTGAAAACAGGCCCACTTGAACTCCAAATAGGATTGAGGTGAGGTAAATATAATGGACTGATGAATGTGTGGTAAGAAATTAAATGAATTTCACAAGAACATAAAATACATTGAATTTCTTTGGTTAATGCTGTCTAAAAAACAAAAGAATTATTATGCTGTTAAAAGGTATAGAGGATTATGAACGTGATGTCACAGCAGAGGAAGTCGCTGTGGTTACGCCCCACTGAGTGGCTGAAAGACTGAGATGAGCAGCAGCATTGGCTTAAATACGTCTAAACTTAAGAACAATATTAAAAATTGGGGAAGAGCTGATGTGGGATTGATTGTACAAACAGGTTTGAAAAGCAGTTGGAGCTATTTTTCACAGGCTACTGAAAGCTAAAGAAAAGAGAATGAGGATGAATCACTGTCTTTTTTTAAAAGAAACAAAAGCTGTGCTACAATCCTGTAACTCTTGGATGAACACTGTGTAAAGCAAGACTGACAAATAAACATGATATTCTGCAAACTCTTTATTGAAAAGTATTTAAATAGTTTTAACACAACTGTCAAGTCAGTCTATATGTGCTTATGTCTCACTTTCCAACCTTAATCATGAATCAGTGTGGAGAAATAGCCAAGATTACACCCAAAAGCACTGTAAGCCTCGGTTTAGAAACAACAATGTAAAACATAGTTAACAACTGTAAAACGTGCCAAACGGCTCATTTGAATGAGAGAAACATACCAGGTAACAGTTCATAAGCAGTAGTCAAAAATCTAGTCGTAATTTTCAGGCTTTGCATTGTGTATTTTCCCGGCGTTAAAATCAGATACATATAAATGTCAGGATACGCGATTTGAGGCCACATGTCAATGTTAATGGACCACTTCTTCTTTGGCAGCTCATAAGGATCAATGTCGAGTCCAATTGTCCTCAATTTCATGTCATGTTCCACATTTTTCCCAGTCTCGCTGTGTTTTACCACTACCCTCCACCGTGTCGAGTGAGGTTTGTTTTGCCACTCAGTCTGATTGAGAGGGGCGTGGCCTAGAGGGGAAGTGATGTAAATGCATACCCTCTATTCATGTTGGACAGAAAAAAGCAGTTAACAGGTAAGTATAAGTTAAGTGACTATATTTTCAATGACAAAAACAGTAGGCAAGAGGCTTGATTCCAGGTTAAAGGCAGGGATTCTTTTCCAGGGCAAGAGAGGGTCTCTTAAAGGAGCGGTAGAGTTAGTATATGGAGCCCTCTTCCAGTGAAAACTCTAATTTCAGCTATGGTTTCCTGACCAACACTGTGGTTGGTGAGATGGCTAGAATACTCTCCTGTAACTGGGTGGTCATTGCAGCAGCGGTGGAAAACTGGGGAAGAGAGTATGGTTGTAGTTGGGAGAAGCAGACGGTGGCTGAGGAGCAGAATAGCTAGGTATCCTTTGACTTGAATGGTGAAGTCCAGGCAACAGGAATTCACAAGGGTGAAGCAATCTGGCGATGAGCACACTGGGGATTGGAGCTTAAATACAGCCAGCCCCAGGATCCAGCGCTGGTGAGTGGAGTCAGTAATTAGAGCCACAGCAGCCAGCCTCCATGCCCAAAAAGGAGTTTGAGCCACATGAAACAACACAAAACAAACCAACAGAAAATTACAAATCCTGACAATAAGTGCTGTACAGTATTTTTGTTAAAATTCTCAAATCATCTTTTTTTTATGTTGCCTTTTCATGAGTTTCCAAAGATCATTGTTTTGAAAACATGCTATTTGCTGAGACAAATCTTAGGCAAGTAACAATTGACTAGGCTGTGAATACTTATGTACATGTGATTTCTTAGTTGTTGTTTTTTTTCACCTTTTTTTTTCTTCTTTTTTTACCTTTTTGACATTGTCACCTTGGGTGTTGTACGTAGAGTTTTGAGGGAGAAAAATGAATTTAATCCATTTTTCAGAATAAGGTTTTAACATAACAAAATGTGGGAAAAGTGAGGCGCTGCGAATACTTTCCGGATGCACTGTACAATACTTAAAACAAAAAACAAAAACAAACAAACACACATACACACACACACAAAACACGACCTAAATCTCCCCAGATAATCCAGACAAACTGATTCATCCAAGAGCCAAATGCTGAGCACTCATTGATCGTGAGGTAGAAGCAATTACACGCCAGTCAGTGTCAAAGAGAGACAGCCTCTTTCCAGAACGCTTCCCTCCACTCTGATCTTATGCTTACCACGGCATATTCATAATTACCCATGCTAATCAAGGTGGGGGTTCACAGTAAGCCATTCCATTATGTCAGCATCTCTGAGTGTCAAAGCAGAGTCAACAGCCAAATCACATCTGCGCCATTTGGCAGAGATTACAGATACAATTCCCACCACTTCACAATTTTTGCAGAGTAGTCTGCCGTGTCAAACTGTCAGCGTCAAGTCATACACATGCTGATAAATGAGCAGGTGTGCATTACACCGACTATGTATTAACTAAACATTCTCACTTGCCCTCACAATCTATGAATTGTGCTTGCGAGTGATCCAGGTTAAAACTTTGATAGTGAGAATCAGGTCAGGTGCAGCAGCAGCATGAACAGCAGGAGAGTTATTCTGCATGTTTACAGTGCATGAAAGTGGTAAAGAGGGTATTAAAATGCCGTGGTTCATGATTTTCATTGCATACACTTAATACTATCTGGAGGTTTTCAAAGGAATACCTTTTGAATGCGAACTGTTGCATTTACTTGTCTGGATTAGTAAGGATTTAGCTTTTACTTAGTTTTACTTGCTTTTTACCACTAGTGGTTAAAATCCGGTAAATGTAATTTTCTGTCAGAACTATGATTAAAGAAAGCATTCTCTGTGAAATAGCACTGCAGCCGTCACAAAGCCTTAAATGATTACAGCGCAGAAAAAGTCCACTTCTCTAATTCCAATAAATGAGAAAAAAAGAATGAATTGACATTAATGAGGATCCTTATGCACAATTACACATTAATTCTAAATAACAAGAGTGCCATTACAATGCATTTCTCCAGAGCACATCACTTTGCATCACTTTAAATTTCGACGTGACAAATGAAATGTTGTAAATTCCTAAAGCAAGGAATTATCTGTTGGTGTTGTTGAGTATTACTTCTGTAGCCGTATGCTAAAACTACTGCAAGCTACTTGCATACTTGATATGATCTAAGATAAATCTTTACAACCAATAATAACGAGGTTTAGCACATACATACATTAAATTATCATAAAATATGTGGATGAAATAACTGTAAGACATTAGAGCTCAATCTGCAGGTAATCAAAAGTCACTAAAGATATTACAATTGTAGACTGTGATGTAAATGTTCAGTACATTTAAGCAAATGAAGAAGTGCTTGGCCAGCCTTACTTCACAAAACATCTCTCCTGTGAAATGGGTCCTAAAACAATTAGGATGGTTAGACTACTGTTGGTGACAAGTGAATTAATGACAAAATTCAGGAATGAACAGATGGGTGGAAGGGTGGACAGGCAGATGGATTGTCGCTTTTACAAATCTAGTTTTGCAAGGAAAAATTTTGTCCCGTCTTACTGAATACAAGATTTCATCTGCACTAGTGTGTGGTCATCAGCTTCACAACTGCAAGTAGGCCAGTCAAATACACACACTCTGTGTCTAACAGCGTCCTACTTAAAATATTCATTAACCCTCACAAGGTTAATGAATGAAGGCATCATCTTAATGGCAGAATGTGTTCTGCCAGTATTCCAACATACAAGTCTGCATCAATAGTATCTTCACGTATATGTAAGACACTCATAAACCCTCATGTCATCACAAGCCTTTTTCACCCAGCAAAAGACCAGTGAATAGTAACACAACTATGTCCTTGTTAAGCTGTTGCTGTTCCCTTTTATTCACACAAATAATTCACACAAATCCAACAGAAACAGCTCCATGCTACATCAGTGTGCTCTAACACACAGCAAGCCAGGGTCATGGGATCAGCTGAATGACAGCAGTCTTATAAGAGAGGTGAGCTCCACCATGCTGGCTCATACACACACATGTGCACCATACAATTTGGCTCTGTGGCTGCCTCTGTTGCAGGTTGAGAGATGTATCAGTTGTGGCTTTTACACCTTTAGCTGATAACAGTCTGGGTGGTCCTTATTTGATAGGAAGAAATCAGTCTCCGGTTTTCCTTAAATGTAGTAAATGTATGCTCCTTTTATAACCAGCTGTACCCTGCCACCGATATGCCAACTCCTGCTAGTTTATCAGCTTGAGAATATAATTGCACGGGGCAGCTCTAGCTCTGAAAGTACTCACAATCCTTTTAAGCTTCCTGCGTCCTCGCTTTAAATCTGCTTTTTTTAAAAAGCATCTGCTAAATTAAAGTATTTCATTTAATTTACATAGGAATTTTAGGTAATGTAATGTTTTCCATAATGCAACGCATTTACAGTAACACAGTAAAGATTTACATTAGGTTGACTGTGATTTTTTTTGGTTATTAATGTTTATAAAATAAATAAAATACAGTAAAGGGCACCAAAGTAGAATCTGTATATCATGCATGTGGAAAGGTTACTGAGCTCATTCATCTGTCTTTAAATCTTAAAAAGAATTAACAACTTATTTATTGTAAACTACATTTGGGACCCTGCTGGAGGCCATCGGTTTTACTGAGCAAGTGACTGATGTATGGTATTGATTTCAACAGGGAGCCCTCTAATCAGAATCATGGTAAAATCAATAGCTGGCATTGCCTGAGGTCCTGTTCATGCTTCAGTGTACACATCTGAGGTAAACTCCTCAGCTTTGAAACAGTCCAGTCATTTACTTAAAGAAAATCGAGACTCACTGCAATAAGGAGCAGTGCTGAGATAAACTGAAGAAGACAGACAGAGATAAGGGAAGGAAGCATCGAAATGGAAGAAGGAGGAGAGGTGTTAGTCAGTGAGGGGCTTTGGTGTGAGTGAAAACTATTATGGAGGTTTTCTTACTCAAAGCTTCAATCAATCAAACATCAAAGGTGCAACAGGGGATCAACAAGCATTGGACCTCAACCTGGTGCACCGTGGGATCCAGCTACAGAGCAGTCCCACCGCTGTCACATTCCACTTCCTCTTCACTCTGACCATGTTCTTCCTCCTTCTCTTGGCTATGTCGCACGGCTGATTCTGTGTGTCTACTCACTGCATCACCTTCTGAAGAAGGAAAACGCAGGGTGGGGATGAGCCTGTCATCTTAAGACATAGCTTTACATCACTTGTTGAACAGTCACATCTCATGGACAGCTAAATGAAGCAAGCATAGAGCAGCTCAGAAGGGCTATAGAGAGTCTGTTCAGTTTCAAACAGCATCTGGTCTGTTTCCAAGACAATATGGAGCTCTTGGCATCCCAGCATTTACCAAGGCTATTCAACCTTGCCACTCACCCACACAGACACAAAAGAGAGGCACGTTTGGTGGAGCAGCAAATTTCAAGATCAACAGGAACAGGGTCAAAGAAAGAGGGAACATGGAAGAAACATTGATATTTGTAAAACTGCTTTGTATTCTTGAGGAAGGTGAAGAAATATGGATTTCTTTGATTTGTACCACATTCTCTAGAGCAAGAAGGGAAATGAGGATGGATGATGATTGATGCATCAGCACAAGGCACAGTCCTTCAATGTCAGAGGCAAGAGGTAGTGTTCAGTGTTTCACATATAGATTTTATATTTATAAGATGTTTTTCTCAGTGTAAATATAAAAATTTCTTCCTTGAAATGAAAAAGAAAAATGTAAACACAACACAGATTCTTCAGATTTGACATGCAGCAAGTACACTCCACCTTCTTTACTTTTCATATAAATGTCTTTCTGTTGCTTATACAAAACAATGATTGATTTACCTTTAATAAAAAGCATTACCTTACCTTACCTAACCAAAATGTCTTATTGCACCCGGGTTTATTATTAAGTTTCAGGTGTTGAGGTTTTTACAGAAATAAGAGTTGTGAGTTGTACACCACAAGCATGTCGCAATATGTGTGTCGTCCATACCAGTAATTGTTATTACATAGTATGGTACCATAAACACTGCTACTCTGATGTATTACAGGAAGCCATGTGGCCACTGTGACCAGCTTTAGAGATCAGTCAGTTAGAATGCTTGAATTTATTCATCTTAATTTTTTTTTTTCAATAGTTTTTGTATGCTGAAGGTTGTTCACTCATTCACATCCTGCATATTATATTTCGGCAGAAT